>APFE030881311.1:0-23205 GCA_000404065.3 Pinus taeda | reverse complement strand
GTTTAAAATCAACATTTTGACTTTTTGAACTTCCATGAGATATAAAATCATCCTTGTACCCTTGACATTTTGGGTAAACAGAGGTGTCAAGTAATGCATTTGTAAGTGGGTTTCTTGAAATTCCACTTTCATAAAGTAGATCACCATACATATCCATTTGTGGGTCTTGAAGGTCCCTTAAGCACTTTGCAAGGGATGTAATAGTAAATTGTCATCCCATATGGACAAATGGTAAAGAGAAATGACCAAAGTCTCTCACCTTATGCCCATGTGTAAGCATACCTGTCAATGACAAACCCAAATTTGTTCCTACAACAGATTTTGATTTGACACATAGCCTTGGGATTGATGTCTTTGTTTTGTCCATTTTATCATGGATAATGCTCAAATACTCCTTTGGAAACTGCTCTGACATAATTCTATGGGCATAGTAGCATATATCTTCCACACATAACAATCTTGTTATGTTTCGTCAACCTACCTCGTGCCTTCTCTTCCAACTCTTTCGTAGTTGTTGACTTCATTTGTGCTTTCAACACAATACACTCACTGCATTTACTGAAGTCGGTGTTCTTTGAAAATGCCACATTTCGAAACTTAGTATTCCAGATCTTGCTCATTGTTGGTTGTGATATTGATGGGTAATTGAGCTTTTGAAGAGCCTCATTGATCTCTTTTAACAAAGAATTTTGTGTGTAAGTCGAAGGAAGCAATCTTAAAGGAGCAGATGTTTCATCTTCTTCAACTTGACGTGTTTGACTTGGTGAAAAATCTGAATTATCCATTACAATTTTGTGCAATATTTCTATAGCTGCCACTGTGTGAGCTCGTGCTTTGCATGTGTTGGTGTTACCATGAATAGATTTGATCTGTACATGTTGGAAATAATGCTGGTAGTTATAGAATGTGCTTTGAGGAATTTTATGTATCTTATACCATGCTTTCTTACAAATAATATTCCCATTAAATCTCATTTCCTTTAGATTTCTAGCAATAGGTGGTAGGCCATGGCCATGGCCATGGCTGCTTGACATCACTGTGTTTGACATGAGTGAATTCAAGACAAATTCTCTAATACCATTTGTATTTATTTGTCTCATACCCCTTCTAGCACCTGCAATGGCCTTCCTATCGACATGTTGAAGACATTCTCTTCTACAACATACATCTGCTGCCAAAAGTCGAATTTCTTTCTCTTCATCTATTTTTGTTGGACATTTTGTAGTTTTTTTTGTAGCCATAACTTGTTACAAAGGTACCCATCCCATTTGTTTAAGGGATTTGCGTCCTGTATAACATCCCATATCACCATTTCTTTGGGTGGTTCCTTGAACTTTTCCTTGACCCTTAATATCACACCTTTGTTGTCCACCAACTTATTTACTGGCCATCTAACCAAACAATGTATAGAATTATCACCAATTCTGCATTTCTTACAATTTCCATCTATCTCTTCTAGAAAAACACCAAAATCCATTTCACCTAGTGTTTCACCCTCAACAATGTCATCCTCATGGACATGAACTAGCATTCCTTTGGCAATGCACATGCTTGTTCGCACGCATTCATGTGTAAGAGAAACCTTTGGACATATGAATTTAACCCTATCTTGGGGAATATTTATGGCATGATCATGACAGTGAGGCTCCAAATCTCATTCTGGCCAAATTTCATAAGATTCTAATCCACGCCCAAGTGCATGCTCAAACCCTGTTGGATGTGGTAGAGGAGCATTATGCTTTAACACCTTTTCAATTTTAACCACTATGCATCCTTTCTTTACCATCTTTCCATGCACCTTATGCCCAAGCTCTGTATTGAATATGGAGCCCTCGCCCACCTTCACTCCATGTTGCAAAAGATTTACCTTGTCTCCAATAGAAAATGTAGAAGAAACATTTGTACCTATAAACAAATGTAAATAATGTTAGTTTTTACTCAAAAAAAGAACATTTATTATAGTATCAATAATATATAACACATGCTTCAATATTTTGATTTACCTATGTGGTGTCTCAAATCCACAATCTTCCATGGATGTATGTCCCCTTCAATAACATCATGATCAATCAAATGTGGTTGAATGAGATCAATTATCAAAATTGCAACATAACTAGCATTAACCCTTTTTCCAACATAATAAGTTCCAGACTCGGCAGATTCAACCCTTGCTAGCCCAATGACTTGATCATTAATAATGAGATCAACATAGTCCCCTTTTGCCAAAATTATATTTTCCATTGTAGCTTGCATCAATTCTGTAACAACAATTACATTGTAACTTGTAATTAAAATAATGAACCGTGTAAAGTGTGACTTTATATTTCCCCAAAAACACAACTTCCGAAAAAGTAAAATAACTGAAAAAATAAAAATATTATGGTAGTCGTGTTGTATGTAATGAAACATTATTTCCTCAAATGAAAGCTAACAATCAATATCATTCCTTCTACTACAAACATAAGCATATTGCTAGAAGTAACATTACATGGTTAGATAAATCTAGCACATACTAGATTTCCTTCTAGCACAAACACAAACACATTGCCAATAACAATATTCTAAGGCGAAGGAAATCCACCACATGCTAAATTTTCTTCTAACATAAATAGAAGCATATTACTCACAAAAACATTTCAAGGTAAAAGAAATCTTACACATTCTAGAGTTTATTGTAGCACAAACACAATCACATTGCCAAAAATAACATTGCAGTGTAGAAGATATCTAGCATAAGCTTGATTTACTTCTAGCACAAACAAAAGCGCATTGGCAACAATAACATTGTAGGGAAAACAAAAGCCAACAAAATCCAACAACTTCTATCACAAACACAATCACATTTCCAATAACAATGTCACAAGGTAAAATAAATTTAACGCATGCTAGCTTTATATGTAGCATAAATACAAGCATACTACCAATAACAACATTTTATGTCAGAAGAAATTTAGTGCATGCTATATTTCCTTCTAACACAAAAAAAAGCACATTACCAAGGTGAAAGAGATCTAACACGTGTTATATTTCCTTCTATAATAAACGACCAAATTGAAAACAACAACATTGGATGGCAAAAGAAATCTAACACAACTTCTAGCCCAAACACAAGCACAACATTTCCAATAACATTGCCAAAGTGATGGAAATCTAACACTTGCTAGATTTCCTTTTATCATAAACAACCAAATTGACAACAACACTATTGCAAAGCAAAAGAAATCTAGCTTAGTTTCTAGCCCAAACAAAAGCACATTTCCAATAAAAATATTGCAAGTGAAAGAAATTTAACGCATATTAGCTTTACATGTGGCACAAATACAATCATACTACCAACAACAGTGTTGCATCCCAAAAGAAATATATTCCATGTTATGTTTATTTTTAAAACAAATCAACAAAGTGTAATGGTGATTATTTGTTGTGAAGACCCATATGAAAAGTTGTGTAATGCTAATAAGACCAATGCAGCTACTGCAAGATACCCACTCACCTTTCCCCTTATCCTACAAAAAAAATCAGAGGTGCGAAATCCTTTTTTTGTCGAGTGTTTTCTTGTAAGAGGGGAAAGTAATGAATAATTCTTCCTGCTAGACTATATTTATTTGGGGAAAATAGGGTGAAACATGAAGCCTCATCACTTCAAAACTTGTGTTTCCTTGGGGGGGTGGTTGTTCCTCTAATGGTTGATTTCCCGTACTAATTAATGTTTCCTTTAGCTGACACATTTTTCCTTCCACTAGGTTGTCAACAGGGAGCTTATTATAAGAGAATATTCATCTATTGTGCTCCTTCCAAATTTCCCAAGGATGAAACCTCGAATGAAATTTCAGGTAAGGTTCACCACCTCGTTTTTTGTATAATGCACCCGCCATTTCTTTATTGTTTCTTGTATGCTCTCTCGACTTTGCTTTCTATATCTAAATATTGAGGCTAATTAGTCCCATAGTGCCTCCATATAGTTACAGGTGTTGAGTAAATGATTAAGTCTCTCTTTTGTGTTTTCAAAGAGGAAACACAAAGAGGAACCTATAAATCCTCTCTTTATAAGTTTGTCCCAAGTTAGGACCTTCTGGTGTAAAATCAATGACATGAAAATTTTAATTTATGGCCAATGTGGCACCATCCATAGTTTTCTCCACGATGGATCATTTGTACCAGTATATCCCTCACTAAGATAAGCTTTGACTTCCTTGAGATGTAACTCGACATCTTCTTTTTTCCCCCATTTAAGTTGGTCTTGGTCATTATTGAACATAATTCTTCGTTTTCTTAGTTCCTCTGTTAGATACTGAATAGTTAAGTCATTCTGGGTTGGTCGTTGAAAGATATTAAAATTCCATCACCTCCATTTGTTATTTTCTAGTCCTTGATCCTAGAATTGGTGGAATTCTCTATACTCTCATATTTCTGTGCTTAGTTTGAAGGGATGCCATTCCTCCCTAGATAACTTAGCTTGTTTCTACCATGCATCATCCCAAAATATGGACTCCTTTCCATTTCTGATTTCCTAGAATAGTGTTTTTGCATGATACCTATTTTATTCCATGCTAAATTCCAAATTGCCAACCCCTGAGTGGAACTTGATAACCAGACTAACTTTTTTGTATGGAAATTAGGTGCATATTTCGATTTCCAAAGCCTTTCCCAAGGTGATGACCCCCCTTTTAACCATCTCCACCATAATTTTTCTCCATTTTCTTTGTCGGTTACCTCTGGATCTTGAAGACCTAGCCGACCTGCATCTTTTAGTTTGCACTCTATTTAAGTCCACTAGCGCCCATTTTCGTTTCACCTCTACCCCTCGCCACAAGAAGTTCCTTTGGATGTCCCATATCTTTTGTAGTACTCCTTTGGGAGAAGGGAGGATAGATAACATATACCTTGGAATAGCTTGTACAACTCTGTTTGTTAGAATCAGATGACCAACCAGGTTTAGGGCTTTGACATTCCATTTTTTCACCCTATCCTCAAGGTTTGATACAATTTTTTCCTAACTGGAGTTCTTCTAGGCTTGCACCATTAGAGGGACCTCAAGGTACTTTGATGGGAGGGATTTGAACATATATGCCCTGGTTTTTTACCTCTTGCATGGTGTAAATATCTTGAAAATATGCTTTTAGATACTCTTTCGGAGATATTACTACATGGCAGTAATCCATTGAATCTATTTGCAAAATATAAGCATTATATTTTTCTTAAATGGAATATATTGTGGCAACTTTCTCTACGATCTGCCGATCTCCATTCCTGAGAATCTCCACCAATGTTGAATTGAGAAATCAATGAAAGGTAACACCTAGACAAGAAACAAAGGTGTGTAAGTTAACCAAATATCTCTATGGTATAAAATGGACTCCCAGAGCTTGGTACATAAAAAATGATGAAAATTTTGTACAGCACGGCTGAAAGAGAAGCCCTTATGATCCTAACCTCTACTGCAAAGATCAAGGGGGGATATTGTGATCATCATTGTGTATGTTGACGACTTAGTAATCACAGGTAGTTATGAGAAGATAATTTTGGCAGGATTTGAAAAGGTCCTTTGAAATGACCGATCTTGGTCTATGGCATTATTGTCTTGGTTTGGAGGTGTGACAGACACATCACCGGATATTTGTATATAAAAGAAAATATGCCAAGACAGTTATTGAAAAATCACATATGAATGGTTGTAAGCCCATGCAAACTCCCATGGAACTAGACCTAGTAGGAACCACACCTCTTATCATTCAAGTGACACGTAAGTTACAATGTGGCACACAAATAAGTAAAGTAACATGGAACTGGCACTTGCCCCCATTAATCCAACAAATTCAAAAACATCTGGAGGTGTTGAAAACCGTGGAATTCACCTTAGTTCAGTGGTTTTCAAATTTGTTGGTGGATAGGGTGGAAAATAAACGGGTAGATAATGTCCATTTGCTCACCGACGTGATGTGCAAGTTTTCAGAGGGCTAGCTAAAGGAGGAAAACCAAAGGTTGGCAGAGAGAGATCACTCCACGCCATTAAGGCAGGTTGATAGAGAAGGGGTGGGCCTGAATCAGGACAGTGATCTACCAGTTCATACGAACAAGTAATCCTTCATTATGGACATACTTAGGAAACGAGAAGGGGTATGCATCTAAAATACAACGATAGAGTGATGGTTAATCATGGGAAGGAGAGGATTTCCCCCATTATAGATTGTTAGTGTGATCGTCTCATTAATAGGAGATGTGGCAAGAGGAGTGGGAAGGTACGGAATCAAGAGGGGAAACATACAAGAGCAAGTTCGGGGTGATTATGATTTTGAACAAACCGCTCGCAGGGGAAAATGAGAGGAAGGACGTCCACAAGTACACACGAATGAACAAAAACATCGCTAGCGGGTCAGAGTTACTGAAAACGGAGAGGGAAAGTACTCAAATTTCGGCGAGGCAAGTCTCATCTGGGGTGTCATCTTTAAATCATAGCTAGGGAGCAGGGTTCATCGACATAAGGCAAAACACTGAAAGGTGGTGTAATTGTGAGTTGGTGATAGTAATTTCTATGAGGGAAATTTAGTTATGAAGGAGTGCAATGAGTAAGAGCTAGAGTGATGCTAGTAGGCCAAGAGGTAGTTCCCGAGCGAATGCTCAGGGCTTTAAGTTTTGCAAACAGACATGCATGGAGGAAGCAGCGGAGGTTGTTGCTAAACAGTCACACAAAAGGGAAGGATATAGTGGAAATCTGGGAGAGTGAGGTTTGAAGACATTGTAGGGTTATCTTTGATGCTAGAATAGAGGAGGAAGGAGATTGGATCATCAACACAGGGAAATGCAAAACATAGATGATTGTGTACCAAAAGACCTTGGAGACCACTTGGCATGTCAAGACTCTAGTGGAAAAGCTACAAGCAGAGGCAACAGAGTAGAGGAAAAATAGGCAACTCGAGATAGAAATCGAGTTAAAATCTATAGAACAATCCCTAAAAGGAATTGAAGAGGCTCTCAAGGGTTTGGTTAACATAGAGAAATTGCATGTTGGCAAAATTGGGGATCTTAATAAAATGTTCTCAAGCTATCTAAATTATATCAATAATGTGGATATATCGATGGGTGTAGAGATAGGAGATTTGGCCCGCTTGAGGAAGTATCGAGTTCGAGAGGGTTGCGCTGCAGGTAGCTGTCCACTGGCAACCCTAGAGGCTCCAACGACAACCCTTGTGGAGGACCCAACAATGGGGCCAATGATGATAACAACTCCAAGCAAATAATATTATGTTAGTTGATCATGGCATTGACCAATCTTTTGTTTACTTTTATGTTATGTTTATATAGGTAGTATTGTAGTTATTTTGTCAAGTTTAGGTCTGAAGATCAAATCTATATAGCTATTTAGATAGGCAGACCTACATATAGTAGTAGTGGGAACGGGAACTTTTTTGAAATATATAAGGGAAAGTAAAGACAGAAAAATCTAATGGCATGCCTGGTTAAATGTGTGACAAAGAGACTCTTCTTCTACAACTCGTTTGGTAAACCAGCTACTATTTTTGTATTGTATGTTTATTTAGTAATATATTGAAAATTTACTAACTTACAGAAAAGTTATCTTATTATCTTTCCCTTTAATATATTGTCTATTAAAAATATATGGTACATATTAAAAGATATTAAACTCTTAGAAACTTAATCTTTCTTATAAATATGAAATATTTGATATGATAAACATAAAATTTTATGTAAAAACATTAAAAAATATATATTGTGTATTAAAATATATTGAGTTCTTAGATATATTTTTTACCATTTTTTACCACTGGATGATGTGGAAAGAAATTTGATGAGGAATTTGATACCATATAAACTTAAAATTTTAATTACTAAGTCAACTATATGGGGTTATCGGGTTACCTTCCTTTTCAGTATGTTCTGTTCAAGGAGACATGTTTTGTATGAAAAAATCAAATTTGAAAATAATTAAATTTTATTACTGAGTCACCTATATGGGTCCTATCTTACCTTTCAGCTGTTTTGTATTAAAAAATATAAATAGTTTACAAGAATATTTATTTACGAGGTGTTTGGAGAAATTTGATCTCTCTTTCAAGGCCCAACAAGATTCAAATGGATTTTCTCTAATGCAAGTTAGGACTAGCTTCATTTCGAGATAACGTTTCCAAGGTGTGAATATGTGAGGAGTGTTTACCATTTCACCATCACTGTTGTTATCGCAAAGGAAGATGCATTCTCATCCTCCTTTTAAGTGTTACAAGTAAAATAAGATAAACATAACAATAAAACTAACTGGGTACAATGGCACATAGAGTGAATTCCAAACAAATGACCATATTTCAGCACTCTTTTCACTTGTAATAGAAGATTGTCTCAGTATTGAAATGTTGTTAACTCAAACTATTTAGTAATTCAGTTTTCGTCTCCAATTTAATAAGTGCATTGTATTTGTAATTCCTCATACAAGTAAATACAAGTGAATTTAGATTGTGGATACCTTATTAACCAACTTTGGATTTTAGAAGTCATAGGCACTAGATATGTTGTGTCTCTTAAAACAAAAATTTAAACAGTAAAAATATATAAAGTTTCAGGAAAAAATTATAAGCATTCTATCCAACTAATTATCCTTGGAAACAGTAAGCTCAATTGTTTATATCAGAGCTCTTCCTCCGTAAAATGAAACTCATGCTATTAGATTTACAGTCAGCCTAAAGCACTCCAAAAGACAATCAAAAATCATTTTTAAGACTCATTTCATGCAACTCAAAACAGAATCACCACCCTATGAAACCTCAGGCTGCTTCATCTGTGGTCAGACAATACATAGGATCCACTCATAATCAGGCTCAGTCAAAACCTATTGTGACCCATTTACAAAGCATGACAGTCCTAAGGGGTACACAGGGTACTGGGAATTTGATATCACATATAAATCTGACTGTAAATCTGCTTTACGCTGACTGTTCAAGAGTGATTAAAATCTATATTTATCTTTTTCCATAGATCAAACACTGACACACAAGACAGAGTTCCAAGTCGTCATTGTGCTCATACAAAATAAAAATAAACCTTTCTTAGACAAAGGCACAAAAAGAGTTGACAATCGCAGGCATAATAGAAAACATATTTGCATTTAGGATCACTTTTGACAAATGATGTCCATTTGCAGAGTATAGTTACTATCCATAAAGGAGTACGTTGGTGATCAAGCTCGGTATAAGGTCATACTAATTCATTAGAAAAAGCCTTATGGCTATCTCTATGGAAGGAAGTACTTTTGACTGCATCCTTACCAACACTGGAAACTTCTGCATCATATGTAGGTCCATATTTTATAAGTTCCTTTGTACTTTTTCTAGATGGAAAGAAACAATTTGAAAGTCAAGGCTATGTGCTAGTGTGTGCATTTTTTGTGGGAAAGGTATTAGGATCCTTGTCACAACGACAAGGGCATTGCAAACAACACCAGTTAGCTTCACGGGCTAAAGCAACATTAACAACTATTATATACAAGAAGAGATTGTTGCTCTCCAGTCAGTCAAGACAAAAGCATACACGCAGACAAATTATCAACTACAAGAGTACAAATATTGAAAATGTTGGAGCTTTTTGTTGGCATATGCATGGTATTTGGATTTTACCTCTTCAAGTTGTTATGACCTTCATTATTCTACATCAGAACTTGGGCTTGACAGCATTTTCAAGGTTGACAGCCTCACTGGCAGTTATGTTGCCAAATTTGCCAGTTACAAAATTGCAACAAGAAATTTCAAAACAGAATCATGGAATAGAAAGACAAAATTATGAAGGCCACATCAGAGACATTAAAAATTAGGAGGATCTTAAAATTGCAGGCTTGGGAGACAAGATTTCTTTGGAATCTAGAAATTTTGAGGCAGACATAATGTAGTTGGCCATAAAAATACGTTTACACATCAACTATCAAACATTTCTTTTCTCTGTTACACCCACATTTGTCTCTGTTTCAACTTTTGGTACATGTATGCTTATAGGAGTGCCTTTGATAGCAGGGAGAATTCTTTCAGTACTTCAAACATTTGAGAATTTTTGAGTTGACTGATATGTATACGAGATATAATTAGATATGTATACTTCAGAAAACTACAAAAATAAATATACTTCCAAAAGCTACAGAAGGAATTCTCCCTGCTGAATTGACTGATACCTAAAAACATACCATTAAAATGAAATTCATAGATGAATTACCTAAAATTTGAATGCATAAAAGGGTGAAAAATCGAGGTAATACACAGTGGTTTGGGAGTTTAGTCATGGGGATTTATTCACGGTTGTTGATTTTTAGAAGATTTATTTAGGGTCTTAGAATCTTGTTTTCCTCAATTGACCATTATTAGGTTTCAAAGACTAGTATGTAATGAGAAATACCTCATAATGGTGTTTATAATCCTAGTTGTAGTCAAATGATCCCCTACAGAGGTCATATGTAGTGGTTTCGAGCCTCATTCATGGATATTGATATTGATAAGCCTTTTCCATGCCGTAGTTTAATTCTTTTCATCCCCTAACTATTGTCCAAGCCTTAAGACCAATTTATGTTATGCAAATCCATCTATGGGATTTTATATTCTTAGTGGGATACAAAAAGTACTCTACAGTCAGTCAAGACAAAAGCATACACGCAGACAAATTATCAATTACAAGAGTACAAATGTTGAAAATGTTGGAGCTTTTTGTTGGCATATGCATGGTATTTGGATTCTACCTCTTCAAGTTGTTATGACCTTCATTATTCTACATCAGAACTTGGGCTTGACAACATTTTCAGGGTTGGCAGCCTCATTGGCAGTTATGTTGCCAAATTTGCCAGTTACAAAATTGCAACAAAAATTTCAAAACAGAATCATGGAATAAAAAGACAAAAGTACAAAGGCCACATCGGAGACATTAAAAATTAGGAGGATCTTAAAATTGCAGGCTTGGGACATAAGATTTCTTTGGAATCTAGAAATTTTGAGGCAGGCATAATGTAGTTGGCAATTTATCCCCTAATATTTAATATATTTATCCCATAATGTATTAGTTAAACATAGAATCCTAATGGCTAAAATTACCCTAGGACATTACATTATTATGGAGTCATATGCATCATGACATGGGTTTATGTTCCGAGGACCCAACCCTAATACTGAAACCTCTGCCTATGTATCTCAATTTTCAATAGAACCCTCAATCTCTTAGCTCCAAGTCATCTGCAAGATTCAAATCATGGTTGCTAGTCAAGATAGATTTCTTCTTTTACAGCAGTGTTTGGTGTTGAATTTCCTCACTCTATCCAAGATTTATGAGCTGTGCAATCAATCAATTAAAGGAATTTCTGATTTGATCCTTACATTTGCACCATAATAAGCTTATCTTGTGTTAATGATGAAACAAACGTAGATTAACTCTGAACTCAATTATTATGCTTTGAGACTTGGCTAGGACTAAACAAAAAGGAAACCACTGTTTGATGTGTTGAATCTAAGTTTGTCTATTATGTTATCCAACAATTTCCCATTTCAAGTACTTGAGTGTGTCACTACTGTTGTTTATGGCCTTGAACTTGATAATGCTGGGCTCCTAAAAAAAACTGTTTGTCTGCTCAGATCTGTATACTGTCATTAGATGAAGAGACTGGCTTTCACAATACAGGAAATGCAGTCATCTCTTCATGAAAGCAATGATGGGAGTGAGCCAATTCATGAAATATGTGGAAGTCCATTACTTTCATCGGCATCTACTTACTCCAGTGATGATTCTGATAGTCCACATATTACCCCCCGAATTGGAGATAATTATCAAGTCAAAGTATCACCATTTAAGCTGCAAACGGACTGTGATCAACTGGGAATAAATTACAGTAGGGACTATAAGGATGACAAGGCTGATGAATTTGAGCTACTGTTTGTGGAGGGATTACCTGTGCCAGTAATGCAGATAAGTTGTTTTTCACCTTTTGGAAATGGAAGACTCTCAGATAATGAGTTCCCTTCAAAGCAGTCTTCCCCAGTTGGAGCCAAAAAAAAGATTGTGAATTGTGTCAGGTTGATTTATCTGAACTGGAAAATGATCAAAGTACCCATGCAATCAGTAACAGTGGCCGACTCAGAGAAGACAATATGAATATTACAGGTTTCAAGACAGATTTCTCAAGGCCAGAGGACACCCTGACAGAATCTACTGTGGCAGCTAATACTGTGTTTGATACTTCTTCCTATTGTGATGGGCATCGAAGAAAAAGGGGCAGGGTTGGTTGCAAGATGATCAAGAAGATAAAAGTTGGTTTTTTGGACTTAAACAAGCACTGCATTGATTCCAATTGCCAGGTTCAGCAGAAAGGAATACATAATATGGGGGAAGACGCAAGCTCAAAAGGTTACATGATAGTGCCTGGCAGCCCGTGTGCATCCTGGAGTAAAAGTGAGGAAGATTTATTCATACTTGGGCTGTATATTTTTGGGAAAAATCTTAAAGCAGTGAAAAGATTTGTGGAAACTAAAGAAATGGGGGATATATTAGCACACTATTACGGCAAGTTCTTCAATACAGAGTCATATTGCAGATGGGCAGAATCTAGAAAGACAAGAAGCAGAAAGTGTATCCAAGGCCAGCGCATTTTCTCTGGATGGCGGCAAAAGGAATTGTTGGCATGCCTTTTTCTTGACATACCTGAGCATTTGAAACATGAGATCCCAGAGGTAAAGGTTTCTCGTCAAAAATTCAAATTGTTGTGCAAATGTAAAAATGGTATGCTGTCGTTAATAATACAGTAATGGAATGCTGATATGACATTTTAATTTCCATGACACCAATTTAGTTTAATTGGGGTGCAAAAAGAGTTTGCATTCTCGATTTATGTTTTTGCTCAATACAATTATGAAACACATTTCAAATAAAAGTCTCCGAGTTTCCAAGTATATTGCCTTACTACTATTATGATACTTGGAATGTTCTTACAGCTATAGGGTCTCACAGGTTTTTCTGATAAACAGGTAACAAAGGCATTCAATGATGGAAGAGTTTGTTGCAAAACTGAAAGCATTAGCAGGACCAAATGCACTTGTTCAAGCCGTGGGAATTGGCAAAGGCAAGGAAGATCTTACTGCGGCTGTCATACACCCAACAAAGACAAACCCAGTCAGCACTTCTCGTTATGAAATTCCTCCAGGCAAGGCATGGTCCGAGCTTTCTACTGAAGAGATTATTAAGTTTGTAAATGGATAATTTAGGCTTAGCAAAGCTCAAGCAGATGACTTATTTTGGGAAGCAGTGTGGCCTCGTCTCTTGGCAAAGGGATGGCATTCTGAAAATCCCGACAAAGGTGTCTATGAATTGAGGCAGCGTTTAGTGTTTCTGATCCCTGGTGTACAGACGTTTTCAAGAAAAGATCTAACAAAAGGAATTCATTATTTTGATTCTGTTAGTGAGGTTTTAAGCTGGGTGGCATCAGATCCAAGGCTGCTTGAACTAGACACACATGGTATAACAAGAGTCGAAGTGAAGCCAGAATGCTTCCATACTTCTGAGAATGCAGATATAGAAAATGGGCATGCAGGCCATCCCTGTTCCTATCTTCAACCTAAACAAGTACAATCCTTTATATTTACAGTTATTGACACCAGTCTAACATCACAAGTAGTAAGTACACCTAGGATACCAGAAAGAGTGACGTTGCCTCTGGATGATGGCTCTGATAGGTCTCAAACTGTGTCGTGGGAAACAGAAGATACAGACAATTTAGGAATACAGAGTACAGATTCACTTTCTGGAAATGAGATCAATAGCAATTCTCAGAATTCTAGGATATGCAAATTGACATCTGATATAGTGCCTTATTTGAACCTACCCTATGATCAACCAATAAACATGACGATCAATTCTGTCTCAGATATAAGCATTCAGGTCTCACAAGCTTCAAAGTTTGAAGAAACTTCTTATTCTAAGGCAAATACTGGGCATTCTCAAGAAGTGTTTAATAAACAAGGAGTTGCACAGTCCTCAGGTCCTGATTTTTCTGGAAATAAGATCAATAACAATTCTCAGAATTCTAGGATATTCAAATTGACACCTGGGATACTGCCTGATCTGAACCTACCCTATGATCATCCAATAGACATGAAGATCAACGCTGTCTCAGATATAAGCAGTTAAGTCTCACAAGCTTCAAACTCTGAAGAAACTTCTTATTCTGAGGCAAATTCTGGGCATTCTCAGGAAGTGCTTAATAATCCAGGAGTTACACAGTCCTCGGACCTCAAGTCCTGATCCAGATGAAAGCCATTCTATCAAGCCACAAGAAAACAATGAAAGTAGTTTACAGGGAAATGTACGAAGGCAAAGCACGAGGGTCCGCCCCTTGACTACAAAAGCATTGGAGGCTTGTGCTTGTGGTTTTTCCTCACCTAAACGGCAGAGAAAGGGTAATGAGAAAACTTTGAATCCAGATGGTTGCCGCATGAAATCTAATGCGTTCTCCAAATATTTAGTTCAGAAAGCAGTGACATTCTTCTAAGTCACCAAGATACAATTGTGGAGTCTGTCGAGGGTGATGACACAGTAACAGTCAATTAGGTGTTAAGTCGGAGGTTATGAACAAATGGGTAAACCTACTCTTTGAGGAAAGGCCCATACACATATTTCTACTCAGAAAATAAAAAAGATGCAGAAGGAAACAGAATAAATGTTTTGATCCCAGCAATTTCGGAGTGCAGAGTGGCCACACCAAAGGTCAGGCAGGCGAGGGAATGCCACGTAGTCTCGTTCCCTGGCTAATGAAGGACAGGTTCCCTACATTGGCACTTGAAATTCTGAAGTAGAGAGGCCTCTGGAAGAACAGCAGCAGAACGATGATGGCTGGGAATTCACTGTTCCCAAGCCCAACCTACCAACCAAAGACTGGGAATGGCTCTCTAACATCTGCATATCTTTTATGATTTTATGATGATTAGTTATGGAACTTGGTTTACATGATGGTGAGTTCTTGGTTTTTCTTTTATCTTTTTGGTCTGTTGTAGCCGGCGATTTGTAACTCAGTTTCTAACGCTTATTTAAGATCTTCTTTTCTATTCTAATTTTTTCTTTGCTGCGGAAATGTTTATAAATTTTGTCACATTAGTTTTATAGAAACTACCGAAAGCATTTATTAAGAAAACGACATTCATAGTGGAGATTCAGATATGGAGTCTACCTTACAGAGTCCAATTAGATGCAATTGTGCATGTATGATGATATATGCCCAATTGTATCAAGCTGGCAACAATAGAATTTGCAACCATGCAATTTTTTTTTCGAGAAGAAAAAGCTCAATAGTATTATAACAGTAAAAATATATAAAGTTTCAGGAAAAAACAGAGCAGTTATCAACCAAAACAGAGCTTATAAATGCATAGCTTATAAAACAGAGCTTATAAAACAGAGCATTTATCAACCAAAATTAAGACATCACGTCTGCAAAATGCCAGTCATTGCACAATTGTTCGCTGTTTAAAAAAGTGAGTACAATGAGAAGTACCTATATTTTTCATGAACTCTAGCTTCCAAAAGAGGAAAATCTGAACCGTGCTTGTAAATTTCAACAGTTGTTATTCTGAAAATCAAACAAAATCTTGCATAGAAGTAAGTTTAGCAGTGCAGTTATGACGGGATCAATCCTGAAATCAGAACTGCTCTATTTATACTGAGTTTATTATGAGCAACTTTATTCTTAAGAACTATTTTCTGTGACTTCAACAGCCTACATTTACTCACAAAATCGTGCATGTATTTGCTGACAAAATAGTGCAGTAGATGCACGTTGGTATTTGGAATGGAATTGTAAGTAATATTTCCATTTGAATGCATAAAAAATCTTTTTTTTTATTAATATCAAATAAGAAATTTAGAAATTACTAAAAAAAAATTAGAGATTTTTCCTTATTTCAAATAAGGAACTAGTTCAAATAAAGAATTTAGTGGTTATTAAAAAAGCTAAAAGTAGAGTTTTTTCTTTATTTCAAATAAGGAATTTAAGAATTTATTAATTATTCCTTATATCTATTTTTCTAGCAATATATACTTGTCTTATATAGAACCTCAAGTGATAGGCTTCGTAACACCCCTGAAATAATATTTTCTCTCATTTATTAAATATTTTGTATTTCCACTTTTCAACTTGAGTCACAAAGAAATAATAAATCTAGTTAATATGCTAATATCGAGGACAAGTTTGACATGGCATCTAGGTTAGTTGGCGCATTTTGCACAATTATGAGATGGGGAGCACTATTTTCCATCATTATAAACCATAGCTATATAGATGTTGTATGGGTGTTAATGTGAGGATAATTTTGCCCCACAAGGATGGCTTTGTTTGGGGCCTTGGACATCATCTAAGGAGAAACACCATTATCATCCGAGGGCATACCAGTGGTTTTGGTTGGTTCAGTAATAATATAGATTATGCACATGGTACAAAACCACCTCCCAGTGCCTCTAAGGTGAATGGTTGGCCTAGTGGTGCTCATCGCCAACATCAAGTTTTCTTGTTGGTGGCTAGTGTCCTACTTACTAATATCTACTACCCAATATTGTGACATTTTGATATGTCAATGTACCAACAACTAATACATTGCATTAGTGTAGGTTGACCTTGTTAAGGTGTCCTTCATACAGTTAGCCTGAACTTTGACCTCTCGATGGACTATAGTCCCCAACCATGGAGTGAGAGTCCTTGAACCTTCTATCTCCATGAGCTAAATTATGGATAATGTAGGATGATATGCTAATATCGAGGACATGTGTGACATTTTGATAGGTCGATGTACCAACAACTAATACATTGCATTAGTGGTGGTTGACCTTGAGGTGTCCTTGATATAGTTAGCTCGAACTTTGACCTAGACTTCATGGACTATAGTCCCCAACCATGGAGTGAGAGTCCTTGAACCCCCTATCTAGATGAGCTAATGGATAATGTAGGATGATATGCTAATATCGAGGACAAGCTTGACATGGCATGTAAGTTAGTTGGGGCTTTTTGCACATTTAGGTGATGGGGAGCACTATTTGCCATCATTATAAACCAAAGGAATATAGATGTTGTATGGGTGTTAATGTGAGGATAATTTTGCCCCTGGACAAGGATGGCTTTGTTTGGGGCCTTGGACATCATCTAAGGAGAAACACCATTATCATCCCAGGGAATACGAGTGGTTTTGGTTGGTTAAGTAATAATACAGACTATGCACATGGTACAAAACCACCTCCGAGTGCCCCTAAGGTGAACAGTTGGCCTAGTGGTGCTCATCGCCAACATCAAGTTTTCTTGTTGGTGGCTAGTGTCCTACTTATTAATGCCTACTACCCAATATTGTGACATTTTGATAGGTCGATGTACCAACAACTAAAACATTGCATTAGTGGTGGTTGACCTTGAGGTGTCCTTGATACAGTTAGCTCGAACTTTGACCTAGACTTGATGGACTATAGTCCCCAACCATGGAGTGAGAGTCAAACCCAATATATTAGTGTAACTTTTACTTTTATCGATGTTCCAATTCCTTGCTCTTGAACTTTGTTGGGTAATTTTTATTTTTCATGCCTTTCTTGTTCCCGCTACCAAGTATCCATGTTGAAAGTTAAATACTTCCATCGTACTTACGTTTGGACTATTGTTCAATGGCAAAATCTTATTCCCCTCTCCTCCAAGATACAAGAAATTTCTGTTCGCAGGTCCCCCCCTCAGGTTTCCCCTGCAACATTTATCAATCACATATGTGAGATCCACTATTCTTAAATTTCGATGCATGAAATGTTATAATTAACTTATGACTGGTAATGCTAACTAATATACTTTATAACTACAACCCATTACACATGGTTCACAACTTATGGTGTTTCTTTGAACCGATACCCAAAAACATGAAATTTTGTTGACAGTACCATCGGTCCTGTTTTATTTAGTACTATCCCAAGATCACTTGGGTCTCAAGTGTTTCCCCTTGCTCTTCTTTGTGTGACCCCTCAAATCTGAACACATATATTTCTTTTCCATATATATCATGCTTGTTTCCTGGTACGTGTTTACACATGCTACCCGATGTTATGTGCATTTCATTAGCACTCAACAACTATTCACACACATCTAAACAAGATTAGTACCAATATAAAATTATAACAATAATATGTCTCATATGATTTTCATATAATCCTTCACCCAAATTTTGTGACTTTTATACATGGTAGTCAAAAGACAAAATGACAGGTTTGCCTTCCTCACATAGGGGTAACCACTATCAATGTAGTGTTTATAGCATTATTAGTATCTATACAATTTTAGCCATTTGTTTTCTTTTTTTCAACTATTTTGAATGGAATCACTCTATATCTGTTCTCTTTCTCTCATTCCCTTATATGTATGTATATCATTAAGAGGACACTATTATTTCATGGACACATTAATATACTAATGCGGTTGGATTATCATTTTAATACATTGGTGGTTGGTTTAATGTATTGAATGTACCAACAGTATAAACAAGATAGGTGATTTCCTTAATAACTTATACCATTAAAGCCAATTTCAGTAGTTAGAAATTCACAATTTCTATCAATAACTCACTATAGTTTTGATTCACCACTAAGGTTGTGGTATCATTAGACTTATCATTCTTTAATAATTTTGTAAAAAAACACGCAAGCATCAAGCGAGTACCCTTAACAACTTTCCACTTATGATTTGATCTTCATTATTGACTTGTTCTCAATTATGACTACCAATATTCGTTTCTTTTCATCTATCTAGTTGTTAGTTTAGCGATACTAGATCATAAGTATATGTTAATTATTGTCTTAGAATTTGATAATAAGACAATAGGGTCAACATTTTTCTGGGGTAAGAATGTAGCAAACAAAGCTCTTGTAACTCCTGATTATTTAAGAAGTTTGTTTATCCTGGCTTCAAATGTCTATATCCCAAGATTTTCTAGCATGCATTGATCTTCTGACTACAACAACTTTTAAATGTTATCGGTTTGCTAAGGTGACAACAAGTCCATAATTCTATCCAACACAACTTAACTATGGATTTTCTTTTAGTAGATTGTATCTTTCTTTCTTTTTTTGTCTAATAAATATTCTGCAGGTGAACTTTTGACAAAATTGTCCATGTTGCTTATGAGCTTTAGTACTTATCATATACTAATACCTTGGCTTTTAGCTAACTACCTAGATATTTATCCTTCCCTGCCTTTGATAGTGTTGTTGAACAAGTCACACTATACTGCATGTATTTTTAGGAGAATTGGATACAGTGTGATAGTTATTTTGCTGAATAAGGTAAAAACTTTCAATTTCATAATTTGTACCATAGGAGTAGAAGTGCTTTAGTCATGGATACCATTGTTGATGAGTTATCTCACCCAAGAATAACAACAAAAAAATGATGGTTACAAGATGGAATGTTACTAGAATACCTTGCTTTATGAATGGTCTAGCGCTTATTGAAAGGATCCTCCAGTAACAACTTCCCAGTCAACCCTTTCATAAGAGAAATGTCTTATCTTATTGATACGACCAGACAAAAAACTATTCTAGAGGTTTGAAAACAAAAAAAAATACTATCATACTAGTATATGAAATACTATAACCATGATGAACATCTCATGATAAACCATATTCCATCATTAGACTGCAAAATAATTGCCTTGGGTTTCCCCTGTCTTCTTAAAAATCAAATTTTGAGCCTGAAAAATAGAATATCGAACTTGTTGAAGCTGGGTTTTCGAAATGTATTCACAACCATCTCAAGTGTACACTTACTGGAGTTTGAAGGAATCCTTGAGGGACCTATCACATGGTGTATGACTATGTAGCTATAAGAGTCATACATTATATGATCAAATGAGACTTATGGACATTACCAAAAAGAATTTGATGTTTTCTCACTTCAGGATATATGAACTCATTCTTACAGAAAGTTTGTACACCCGGCTCAAGAGATGTTCTCAATTGATGCACTAGATCATAGCAATGAAATTTTTAATCATTTACGACACCACATGATTATTTCCCATTCCCTAATACAATCAAAGAATTAGATACGGTGTGATAATTATTTTGCTGAATAAGGTAAAAACTTTCAATTTCATCATTTGTACCATAGGAGTATAAGTTCTTTAGTCACGGATACCATTGTTGACGAGTTATCTCACCCAAGAAGAACAACAAAAAAATGATAGCTACAAGATGGCATGTTACTAGAATACCTTTCTTTATGAATGGCCTAGCGCTTATCGATAGGATCCTCTAGTAACAACTTCCGAGTCAACCCTTTCATAAGAGAAATGTCTTATCTTATTGATATGACCAGACAAAAAACTATTCTAGAGGTTTGTAAAACAAAAAAAAAATACTATCATACTAGTATATGAAATACTATAACCATGAGGAACATCTCATGATAAACCATATTCCATCATTAGACTGCAAAATAATTTCCTTGGATTTCCCTTGTCTTCTTAAAAATCAAATTTTGAGCCTCAAAAATAGAATATCGAACTTGTTGAAGCTGGGTTTTCGAAATGTATTCACAACCATCTCAAGTGTACACCTACTGGAGTTTGAAGGAATAACGACCACTAATGCAATGTATTAGTTGTTGGTACATAGACCTATCAAAATGTCACAATATTGGGTAGTAGACATTAGTAAGTAGGACACTAGCCACCAACAAGAAACCTTGATGTTGGCGATGAGCACCACTAGGCCAACCGTTCACCTTAGGGGCACTCGGAGGTGGTTTTGTACCATGTGCATAGTCTGTATTATTACTTAACCAACCAAAACCACTCGTATTCCCTGGGATGATAATGGTGTTTCTCCTTAGATGATGTCCAAGGCCCCAAACAAAGCCATCCTTGTCCAGGGGCAAAATTATCCTCACATTAACACCCATACAACATCTATATTCCTTTGGTTTATAATGATGGCAAATAGTGCTCCCCATCACCTAAATGTGAAAAAATCCCCAACTAACCTACATGCCATGTCAAGCTTGTCCTCGATATTGGCATATAATCCTACATTATCTATTAGCTCATCTAGATAGGGGGTTCAAGGACTCTCACTCCATGGTTGGGGACTATAGTCCATCAAGTCTAGGTCAAAGTTCGAGCTAACTGTATCAAGGACACCTCAAGGTCAACCACCACTAATGCAATGTATTAGTTGTTGGTACATCGACCTATAAATATGTCACAATATTGGGTAGTAGACATTAGTAAGTAGGACACTAGCCACCAAAAAGAAACCTTGATGTTGGCGATGAGCACCACTAGGCCAACCGTTCACCTTAGGGGCACTCGGATGTGGTTTTGTACCATGTGTATAGTCTGTATTATTACTAAACCAACCAAAACCACTCGTATTCCCTGGGATGATAATGGTGTTTCTCCTTAGATGATGTCCAAGAACCCAAACAAATCCATCCTTGTCCAGGGGCAAAATTATCCTCACATTAACACCCACACAACATCTATATTCCTTTGGTTTATAATGATGGAAAATAGTGCTCCCCATCACCTAAATGTGCAAAAAGCCCCAACTAACCTGCATGCCATGTCAAGCTTGTCCTCGATATTAGCATATCATCCTACATTATCCATTAGCTCATCTAGATAGGGGGTTCAAGGACTCTCACTCCATGGTTGGGGACTATAGTCCATCAAGTCTAGGTCAAATTTTGGGCTAACTGTATCAAGGACACCTCAAGGTCAACCAACACTAATGCGATGTATTAGTTGTTGGTACATTGACCTATCAAAATGTCACAATATTGGGTAGTAGACATTATTAAGTAGAACACTAGCCACCAACAAGAAACCTTGATGTTGGCGATGAGCACCACTAGGCCAATCGTTCACCTTAGGGGCACTGGGAGGTGGTTTTGTACCATGTGCCTAGTCTGTACTATTACTTAACCAACCAAAACCACTCGTATTCCCTGGGATGATAATGGTGTTTCTCCTTAGATGATGTCCAAGGCCCCAAACAAAGCCATCCTTGTCCAGGGGCAAAATTATCCTCGCATTAACAGCCATACAACATCTATATTCCTTTGGTTTATAATGTTGGAAAATAGTGCTCCCCATCACCTAAATGTGCAAAAAGCCCCAACTAACCTACATGCCATGTCCAGCTTGTCCTTGATATTAGCATATCATCCTACATTATCCATTAGCTCATATAGATAGGGGGTTCAAGGACTCTCACTCCATGGTTGGGGACTTTAGTCCATCAAGTCTAGGTCAAAGTTCGAGCTAATTGTATCAAGGACACCTCAAGGTCAACCACCACTAATGCAATGTATTAGTTGTTGGTACATCGACCTATCAAAATGTCACAATATTGGGTAGTAGACATTAGTAAGTAGGACACTAGCCACCAACAAGAAACCTTGATGTTGGCGATGAGCACCACTAGGCCAACCGTTCACGTTAGGGGCACTCGAAGGTGATTTTGTACCATGTGCATAGCCTGTATTATTACTGAACCAACCAAAACCACTCGGATTCCCTGGGATGATAATGATGTTTATCCTTAGACGATTTCCAAGGCCCCAAACAAAGGCATCCTTCTCCAAGGGAAAAATTATCCTCACATTAACACCCATACAACATCTATATTCCTTTGGTTATAATGATGGAAAATAGTGCTCCCCATCACCTAAATGTACAAAAAGCCCCAACTAACCTACATGCCATGTCAAGATTGTCCTCGATATTAGCATATCATCCTACATTATCCATTAGCTCATCTAGATAGGGGGTTCAAGGACTCTCACTCCATGGTTGGGGACTATAGTCCATCAAGTATATGTCAAAGTTCGAGCTAACTGTATCAAGGACACTCAAGGTCAACCACCACTAATGCAATGTATTAGTTGTTGGTACATCGACCTATCAAAATGTCAGAATATTGGGTAGTAGACATTAGTAAGTAGGACACTAGCCACCAACAAGAAACCTTGATGTTGGCGATGAGCACCACTAGGCCAACCGTTCACCTTAGGGGAACTAGGAGGTGGTTTTGTACCATGTGCCTAGTCTGTACTATTACTTAACCAACCAAAACCACTCATATTCCCTGGGATGATAATGGTGTTTCTCCTTAGATGATGTCCAAGGCCCCAAACAAAGCCATCCTTGTCCAGGGGCAAAATTATCC
>APFE030881309.1:26701-89255 GCA_000404065.3 Pinus taeda | reverse complement strand
CAATTGGGGTCAGCCCATATGAGTTAGTCTATGGATTAGAAGCCAAATTTCCTTCATCACTAGGGATCCCTGTTATGAAGCTACTCCAAGAAAGTCAAGCTGAGCCCAATAATATGCAAAGGAGGGTGAATCAGATTATATGCTTGCAGCAAACCAGGGACCAAGTTTATAACAGAGTTCAAATTTTACAAGAAAAGCTCAAGAAATCTTTTGAAAGAAGGACCAAGGCTGAGGATTTTAATATGGGTGACAAAGTTCTCAAGTGGGATTCAAGGAGAGAAAAAAAAGGAAAGCATGGAAAGTTTGATTCCCTTTGGAGAGGACCATTTCTCATCCAAGCAGTACAAGGAAATAACACCTACTTTCTTAAAAATCTTGATGAAACTGATTTGGATGAAGGTCCTGTCAATGGCAGGATGCTGAAGCACTATTTTGACTACCTTCCATAAACGCAGTTTGGCTGCCCTTGTACATAATTTGCTATATATATTGTTTGTGTTTTCTAAGTATGTGAATAAATTGGTTTCAAGAATCTTGCAGAAGTAGGAAAAGACTGGACTGCAGCAAGTATTACAAATAGGTCAGTCTACATTTTGAGGGTTCAAGGATGAAAAAGCTCCAAGTTTTGAAAGCAGTGACCGAAAGGCCAAGGCATACTGACCTGCTATTCTTGGTCATTCAAGAAGAAAAACCATCCCCATGTGGAGCCACTGTTGGATACCTATACCAATAGGTTTCATATTTCATGATTGGCAAATTCAAATGCCAAATATGCTCTACTTTGCTGACTCAAATATCCCATATTTCCAACGAAAAGCAAGGTGTGTACATGCCTTCATGCCTATTAAAGTGTTGATGGATGGTCCAACAGTCTAATCTGGATCATGCCATGTTTCAATTTTTTGTTATAGAATAGAGAAAGAAATCTGTCCAAACTGTTTAATCTTGGCAGATCAGTAGTTAGGCAGAGAAACTAAGGTTCCCAACTGCTTAATCTGGGGCCTTGGAAGAAATAAGGGTAGGGCTAGATAGAAAATCAAAGGAAAAAGCCAATGGAAAAGAAAAGGCACATAAAGGGTTTGCAAGTCCAAATACACCCTCCAAGAAGAAACAAAAGATGCTAGGCAAAATAGTGGGATAGGTAAATGGGGTTGCAGAAGTGGTGTTACTTCCAAGCTGAAACTTTGCCAGTTAAATACAAGGAAAACAACATAATGAAGCATGTCTAACTTCCCTTTTTCCTGATTTACCACTCATTACTAACCTCCCTTCACAAGATGTGTTTATAAGAGAGATTCAAGATTTTATATTGGTTATTATGGCCTTTAGAAGCCACATTTCTTGTGTAAAGTTCTTTTCATTTTGATCTACTCTTTAAACTAAGTTGTTTTCAAGAAAACTTAGTGATACCACTCTTCATTCACCTTTCCCCTCCATATTGACCTCTAACTTGTATTATTTAACTCCCTATGTTACCCTTTCCCTACTACTATAACACCATGGTGTATAAATCCTAAGCATTGTGTAAATACCCCCTCCTTGGCATTATAGCCATATGGTTCACTAATAGGGAATTGAATTAACACCTGGTTAGCTCAAGAACCCAAGCCTAAGCTCCTATCTCCCCAGCACTCATTGGCCCATTCAACCCTTCATTTTTGTCCTAAAAACCTTGGAAAAACCCCTTATTTACCTTTATACCCGCTCAAAAGCGAAAAAATGCCTAAAACCCACTTTCCCCGCCTTATCCTAAGGTCGGGACCCAGTTCCGCTGTTTACATGAAAAATTTCATTAAAAACCATCTATCCTAAGTTCTAATGCATATGACATTACAAAGGAAAATGCATAAAAAACCCAGTTTTCCTAAGTTTCGGGTTTAATTCACGTTTCATGAAAATACATAGTGGACCGATGAAAAACATTAAAAATCCCGAGGGTCCCGCTGGGCACGAATATCAAGAAAAATTACTATTTAAATACCCACCCGATGACCGTATCGCCCGTGCAGATCACTGACCCGATAGCCTTCCGATCAAGCTCCTTTAATCCGACGGTCGTCATGAATTTTGGAGGGCCCCGACGTCCGACAGATATCGTCCGATATCTGTCAGACGCTGATGTCATGCAGAAATCCACGCGTCGCCCCAAAAATCCATCAGAGCCCCCTCTGACAGATTCCTCGCCGTATAAGAGGTAGCCCGATATCGCGCCACCTGTCCGCCTATGTCAGCGCCCTCGTACCGCCTATGTTAGCGCCACGACCGCGCGCCTCGCCCACCACTGGTCCACTTGTCCGCCACCTCACCGCCCCCGTGGACCGGTCTTAGGCTGCCATGTCACCTGATGACGTCATCCGACCCGGACCCACCTGCTGACGTCATGTTGACGTCATTTAAAAAAGGCGCCAATGACTCGAAAAAGCCATATTTTGTCAAAAATTACGCGTTTTTTGCACTTTTTGCAAAAAAACGTTGTTGCGCTCTCTGCATGCGTTTCACGACGAAGAATTCACCAACCTGCTCAAAACAAACAGGATTTCTTTAGCGCGCATACCCACCTGCTGTTCCGACCCAGGCCATCAATCTACCAGGTATTTGTCCGTGAAAACCTCTTTGAAACCTGGTTTTCTCTGTAAATGCTAAAAATTACGTTAAGCACAGAAAATGCCTAAATTCACCAGAAAACTACTTACACCCAACTCCCTCTTGGAAAATTAACAGTCGAATTTCACTAGCCGAGCCATTTAGACTGCAATTTCAGTGAAAAACCCGCATTCTTCGTTCGCGCAGTCATGAACTAGAAACCATAACCTGCACTCAATTGCTGAGGAAGGTCTGTTAAACACTATAACTTGCCTTCTCAAGGAGCCAAAACAGTATTCCAATTGCTATGAACTTGCCCTGTTACCTTGCATTTTCAATTTTCCTCTACACTCAGGCAGTGCTCTTCTGGCCCAAGAGACAGAAGTTTATTTATCAATCAGAACCCAAACAACCATGGAGACTCCAGTTGCACCAGTTGCCCTCAATGTTTCTCCCTTGAATGCCCCTCAGAGACAGCTGGAGTGGCAGGATTTGGCAGACCTAGACTACCAAATCTCAGAGGACTCCTCATCGAAATGCAAGTTCCACCTTCATCTACTAAATGAGCTTAAGGCCAGACATAAGGATGGAATAGACATACTAGGCATTTGGGATTCCTTCCTCCCAATATTCAAGCTCCCTCAGGTCAACCAGTTCCCTGACCTGATTCATCTATGTGCTGTCTGCTATGACCCCATGCAAAGGGCTGTGCTTGACCCTACAGGTGCAGTGGTATTCTACATGACCCCTGAGGCCATCAGAGAGATGCTGCAGTTCAAGACCCAGAAGAAACTGGTCCCCTTGTCTCTAAGGGATTTGATCAACCAAGGAGCCAAGATACTAACAGATGCACAGATCCTAAAGCTAAACCAATTGTTCATTACAAACTCTGACACTGTGCTGCACCCTCCTATTTTTGATGGCTACCTCAATCAACTGGGTGTAGATCTTGCATATATGATTAGTTCCATTTTGGGGTACAAGTCACTGGAATTTATTGATGAAACTGTTCTAGTAATGATGACTATGTTCTCCCCAGGCAAAACTCCAATCTGTTGTGACTATGCCACATACATTTCAGATAAGATGCATGAGCAGTTCTTGAACCTGTCCAGAGAGAAGGTGTTTAGATACACCTCCTACATCTACCACCTCATCCTGTATTATCAACATGAGAAGTTCTCCTTTGAGATTAAGAGAACAGATGCAGCAGGCAATACAAGGTCAGTGGTGTACTGGACCTCGGTGTTTCACCTCAGCACATACTCTCCATATACATACTATGAGTTCATAGACCTCTTCATCCATCCAGCCATGTCTTTATTCTTAAGCTCACCTCCTCCAAGACTGACTGATGAGATGTAGAGGATTCTGCAGCTATCCAAGGTGTATAGCATAGGGGATTGGTACTTCTACCAACACTATACTGTAATCAGAATATATGGGTGTGAGTTACGCCCATACAGATTGCCCAAGTATGTGCCTATGAGACTGTTTGCCTTAGAATATTTCAAGCAATTTGGCAATGCTGATATGGTGCACTTTGCAGGCAAGGGCAAGAAGGCACAGCTAAAGGTAAAAAATCAGTTGGGCCACCTTGTCCTAAACAAAAGGGAAGGCTGGAAAGAAGCTGACAGGAAACTAGAATGCCTTGGCCTAAAATACGGCTTCCTTTGGAAGCCCTATGACCCTAATATGACCATATCCTTAAGAAGGCTAAAATACAAGCTCTCCAGCTATGAACATGTGAGCTTGCCCCACATTGAAAGATTTTCCAACCAACCTAAATGGAGAAGGAACACACTGGAGGAACCAGTCACTCAAGAAGAGTTGAATGAAAGAGCTAGAAGGCATCTATTGAAAATGGCTAACTTGGAATCTCCTTCATAGGTACTTACTCTGCCAAAGCCTCAAGCAGGAGCAGTGGCCTCATCATCTGCAGCACATCAAGAGGCAGTACAAACCATAGGCCAGGCTCAGAGCAAAGGCAAGGAGAAGGATATGGAAGAGCCACAAGCACAATAGGGTCAAGTGCAGCCACCCCAACAGGAACAGCAGCAAAAGGACCAACAGGTGCAGGGGGAACTAACAGCAGAGGCCCCAATGGCCACCCAACAGCAGCCAGCACAGATGGCACCCCCAAGGCAAGACTCAAGAATTGACTCATATGTCCTCCAAACACCTCAAAGGGAGGACGTGAGTAGGAAAATAGATAGGGAAACGCCCCTAACTGCATCACCAGAGAAGAAGCAAAGACTGAATCCCTTCTCTGAGGAAGAGATGCCAATGGGGCAAACTTCAGGAATAGGCCTGCCCAGCATGGAGGCCTCAGCCAGCTCTTTACAACAAGAGCAAGACAGGGCAGCAATAGGAGAGGTGAGCTCCTCAGGACAGAGGAGGGGAGGAGAAAAAAGCATTAAGAAGCAATTTAAGGATATAAAGAGAAGAAATGAACCATTGAAGCTGCAACTTTACAATCACCTGCTGAATATGGCTCCTACCAACCAACAAAGGCTCATGTCTGCATTTGATGCACATGAAGGGAAAATGATCATGAGCCACTTTACACCAACAGTGCAGCAACCACAATCAACTGCAGATTACATCAGGACCAATCTGGAGGTCCTGTCAAAAGACATCCACCTAATGGATCAAATAGCGCTGCATAAACAGACGGGTGAGATGGTCTATGCCACATTGGCAGACAAGACCCTAATAAACTATAGGCTGCAGAATAGCCTGAATAACACTGCTGCACAGCTTGAGTTGGAAAGGGCTTCCTCTCAAGTTAAGGACAATAGGATCAAAGCCCTGGAAGAAATTATAATAGAGCTTGGGAACGATCCAAAAGATGTTAAAGCTATCCAAGAAATCCTGAAGCTAAGGGATGCTGATATGGCAGCATTAAAAAAGATGTTGAAAATCCCAGCAACTCTTCACCCACAAACAGAAGAGGCTGCCTAGCAAAGGCAGGAAAAGGATGCAGCTGCTCTACTAATGACAATATACAAAGAGCTCCTCCAAACTCAGGAAAAGCTGTAGGAATCAGAGGCCACATTAGAGGCAGCATTACAGCAAAAGGAGGCAGGGAAAACCCCACAGCCACCTCTAGAAACAATAAATCTTGAGGAAATCCCTCAAGCCACTGCTCCTCCCAGCCAACAGATACAGCAGGCAGAACCATCCACCTTAGCACCAACAACGGAGCAGGCTGAAAGCCTAGATATGCAGAAGCTAAGGAATGAAATTCAGGTCTTGGAGTCCCAGATGTCTGAGCTGAATCAAGCCAAGGACAGTCTGGCAAAGATCAATGAAAAATATGACTAGTCCAAACAGAATGTGGCAGAAAGAGAGAGGGAGGTAAAGGCCCTAAAGAAAAGGATAATTGATCTGGAGAAAGAGCTCACATTAGACAAAGTCACATCTGAGCTCAAGAGGGTCATATGGGGCCATATTGGCCAATCTATCACAGATCAGTGGGAATACATTGAGGCCATCCATGAGCAAATAACGCTCATTGGGAAAGCACATAGAGAGATACAACGAGCAAGGGCATCTCTAGGCAGTATGCCTGAGATCGCCAATAAAATGATTAATGTGCTGAACTACAGAACAAGTTCCCAGCTCATTAAAATGGGAATTGGAAACAGGACAGAGACTATCTCACTAATCAAAAGGGTCCTAACATTGAGAAACCTGATCCAGACCCTGGAACGAAGAGTCCAGGACATGCAAGCAGACATCAACAAGTTTCAAAACAGGTTTTTGGCACTGCAAAATAGGGGTCTGCCTAGCCTGCTGGAGCCATCAGGGAAGTTGCTCTCACATGAGAAATATGCTAAGAGAGTAAACACTTTTGCAGGAAGTCAAATCTCAGAGGCAGCCAGTTCATCAGCAGAGACAGGGCCAATAACAGGGCAGACCCTCTTCAACAGGGTAGAAAATTTATTTTTTATTATGAATGAGATCACACATTTGTTTGATGAGCCTCCTCATTTTTACAAATATATAGAGGCCGATGAGACCATGGGATCAATTTTGAAGCACCAATTGCCTGCACCAGATGTATGGGAAGAGTTGATACGATTACTGTTAAATCAAAGTCAGTAATTGTGATTTTGCTTTTTGAAAATATTTAAAGTTTTCATACACAGGAAGATAAAGACACATCAGCAGGTATGCAGAAAGAGGCTGAGCCAACTCAGCACAAGTATTCGGCCACCACAGCAGCATCAGCAGTCACAGGTGATAGGGCCGAGAAGCCACAGGAAGATACAACTGCACAGACACGTCATTCAATAGTTATATCAAAAGTGCTCAATCGACTCCGTGAGCTCCAAAGGTCAAAAATTGTTCTGACAGGAGTTAAGAGCCTTTAAAGTTCATTAAAGATTTCAATAACTTTTCATCTGCAATCTTTGTACGAGTTAGTAAAGATATTTTCCCTCTCAGTTGACTCAATGCCTGAGATATTTTGTAATAGACTTCTATATATTCCCCCTCGCATTTGTTAACAGGGGTTGGACATTGGATGTAAGAAATCTTTTGATATCTATTCTGCTCCTCTTCTACTGTAAATCTTCAGAGAATTAATACAAAGGATGATGGAATTTCCAAAGCTTTGTGTCTCTTGATGTCTTGCTGGTGTACGGCTGAATGTTGCAGGATTCCTGCGTATCTCATGGCTCAATAAGTTTTCTCGTTACTCTTTGTTATATGTTTGTTATCTTTCATATATCATTCATGTTTCCCATGTTTTACATATCTAATAGCAAGGAAAAAGAATAGTCTCAGGATTTAATCACAGATTACCCTGAACTCAATCTAAGCTATTATAAATGTTTTCTTCAGTGATGGTAATGAAAGTGTAATTCTTAAATGCTACCTTTCACACTATATCATCACAGTGATCTATTGTTTCAGGAATTCAAGTTTTGCTCCTGAGGAATAGGTCCCTTTCTCACATCCCAGCTTAGTGAAGAATTCTTAACTTCTTTTCACTGGTTGTTCACACTTCATTATCACAATTTACAGTTTGTTTCATGAAATATATAAAGGCCCTGTAATTCCAGCTGCACTAAGTCAGGATCTCAAGAAACCAACAGCTACAGACTCCATTGCCCAATGGATTAATTTACCTGCAATGAACATTTCAAAACTATTAGAAATCATCCTCCCAACCAAACACAAAACAAACAAACCTTTACCTCATAACTAGCCTAAAAACTCCATAGAACAGAGACAAATCTTACAGAGAGAGCCCTCTCTAATTACAGATGGGCTAGAAGTTGTAGTCCAAAGATTGGTTAGTGGTTACCCTGGCCGTATTCCCTTGGGAGTCATAGGGAACAACCTGGGTGTTAACACTCCCTCATGCTCCTGTTATTCTGAAGTTCATGATGATATACCAAAAGGATGTTGTGAACCATTCGATCTTGTGGTTGTTCCTAGAAAATAGAAAAAGGCTAGCTTGGCTAAAATCTATTTTGCAAGATGTAGAAGGAAATGCAATTCCATAAGTCACCTTTAGGGAATCTAAGAGACCTAAGGGGTATTCTGGTTATGAAGATTTAATGATTAATATGATTGACTCTGAAACTTCCAACTTCGAGGAAGAGTATACTTTACAAGTGTGGAAGGATGCAATGATGGGGGAAAGCCAATATATTATAAAGAATGATGTTTGGGAAATTGTTCCAAGACTTGAAGGAAAATTTGTGGTATCCTCAAAGTGATTTTACAAAATAAATCTTGTTTCATATGGGAGCATTGACAAATATAAGGCAAGATTCATGGCTAGAGGATTCTCCTAGAAAGAGGGATCATACTATGATGAAGTATTTTCACCAGTTTCCAAGTACAATCTAATTAGATATCTTATATATATTGCTTCATTTATGATATGGAAGCCATATCAGATGGATGTGAAGGCCACTTTCCTTAATGGTGTGATTGAGTAAAAGGAGTACCTAGAGAAAACTAAAGGTTTTAAGGTTCATGATAGAGAATCTCAAGTCTACAGATTAAAGAAGGCCTTGTATGGAATCAAACAAGCTTGGAGAGCTTCATATTCTAGAATTGATGGATATCTGATGAGACATGGTTTCTCTAAAAGTGTTATTGATCAAAATCTTTAAATCAAGGTTCTAAAAGGTGATATTGTGATACTACTTCTATATGTTGATGATTTTTTTCCTGACCAATGTTGAACATCTTATTTCTCAGTGTAAAAGGAAGTTTTCCTCTGAATTTGACATGAAGGATCTTAGCATGCTTGATTACTAATTTGGGCTAGAACTAGAAAAACCTCGATTAAATCCTTCTTAGACAAGGAAAATATGTCATCAAGATGATTTAGAAGTTTGGCATGATGAAGTGCAATTATATGGCGACTTCTATAGTGATGAACCTGAGGATGAGAGGTTATGAGTCTAACCTAGCAGACCTATCCATTTACCAAAAGTTGATTATATCATTATGTATTTGGTAAATACTAGACCATATATTCACTTTACAATAAACAACTTGAGCCATTTCCAAATGGAACTGATACATGAGCATTGGATTGCAGCACAACATACATTAAGACATTTACATCATACTACTAACTAATGTTTCAGATATGCTTCAAATGGTGAGATACAACTCTAGGGATATATAGACTCTAATTGGGTAGGGAGTGCAGATGATAGGAAGAAAACATATTATGTATGTTTCAGTGTGGGTTATGCTATGATATCCTAGATGAGAATGTAGTAGGCCTCTATCACACTCAATACTGCAGAAGCAGAGTATATTGCAACTTGTTTAGAATGTTTTGAGGGACTATGGCTTCAAAATCTACTCTCTGGAATTTTCAACCAGATGCCATAACTGATTGTGCTGCTTTGTGATAATCAAAGTTGTGTGAAGATGATAGACAATCTAGTGTTTCATGATAAGACAAAGAATATTGAGATCAAGTGCCACATCATTTTTGATATGGTACAGAAGGGAGTGGTGATGCTCCAATATATCTCCATTGATGAGTAGATGACTAACATTCACACAAATCCTCTATCTCAAGTGAAGCTTGTATACTTTAGAGACTAACTTAGACTAGTGGAGGACTCCTCTATTAGTGAGAGAGAGCTTTGATGCGACATCGATAGGGGCATGCCTTGGATTGTTGGTAACAATAGGGGCTTGGCCCAAACTATTATTGGGTGGACAACAAGGGTATGGCTCAGAATTTTGGTGACAACATGAGCATGACCTAGACTGTTGGTGAGATAGCATGAGGGATGACCATTCTTGAAAGGAATGGTCTCTGAGGCCTGGACACTCATGGAATGGGTGCCTCTTCAACATCATGGTCTAGAGAGAGGCCTTTGGATTTTGGACATGGTTTTCCCTAAGTTTTGACCATAGGGGATGGAAAACCTAAACTAATCAAGAGTACCATGAGGTGAGGCACCCATCAGATCATGGCGACTAGTTGAGTAAGTGCCATCGGTTGGGAGAGAACGAATTTTTTTTGAAAGGAATGATATCTGAGGCTTAGATACTCATGGAGTGGGTGCCTCTTCAAAATCATGGCCTAGAGAGAGGCCTTTGGATTTGGGACAAGGTTTTACCTAGGGTTTAACCACGAGAGATCGAAACACTGAACTAGTCAATAGTACAATAAGGTGAGGTGCATCATATCATGGTGACTAGTTGAGTAAGTACCATAAGTTAGGAGAGATAACTTGGGTTGTGGTACATATTTATGATGAGGTTGATGTAGGTCAAGGCTCTTGATCTACATAAATATGTTATCGTTGAGATTTGCATTTTTTTTAAAATATCATGTATATAGAAAACATATGGATAGTCATTATGAATACCTCCCTAACTAAGAGGGAGTGTTGAAGAATGTAGCTATGGTTAGTTTTCACGAAAAAAACTAAATTTTAAATTAAAAGAAAGGAAACAACAAAACCACTTAAAATTAATATCCTTGAAAATAGTTCATACTCACGTAAATAAAATATTTACCATCAAATACTACCCACCATAATTTAAACAATTATTTGTGTAAACAAGATGTAAATACATATACTTACCAAGAGTCACTACCCACCATTATTTATGTTATCTTCAACACTTCAACAAATATGAGTACAAATGTAAATGTGTAGACTTATAGAATTTAATTTACAAAGCAACGTGATTTAATTTAAGAGACATGTCTCTTGGGTATCTTGGGTATATTCACAAGTAATTACCATAGTTAATAAATAAAGTACTTGTATCAATTATATTGAAAAAGCAACAATTTCACCATAGTTTATCATGCCAAAGAAAAATGCTAAATGGTGAGTTTGTATAGATTAAAGAGAATTCAACAAAGAAACCTTAAAATATCTTTTTCCATTACCTTTTATTGATCAAGTCTTAGACACATTGGCAGGAAAAAAATATTTTTCATTTACTAATGGCTTTATTGGTTATAATAAATTCCAAATAGCACTAGAAGATCAAGATAAGACTACATTTACATGTCCTTGGTGAACATATGCTTATAGCGTATTTCCTTCTGGTTATGCAATGTCCCCATTACATTTCAGAGAGTAGCACTAGGTATTTTCTCCTACTTGATTCATGATTGTGTAGTGGTATATATTGATGATTTTATAGTTTATGGAAACTCTTTTTAAGAAGATTTAGAAAAAATTAGAAAATGCCTTTATTAGATGTCAAGAAACTAACCTTTATTTGAGCAAGGAAAAATGCTTTATGATGTTTAATGAAAGCATTTATTTGAGGAATCATATTTTACATCTCGAAATCAAAGTGTACTCGACAAAGGTTGAAGTCATTTCCAAAATTTTGATACCCGAATGTCAAAAGGATGTAAGAAGTTTTCTTGGATTTACAGGTTATCATAGAATATTTATAGAAAACTTCACAAAACTTGCTTCACTAATTTTTAAGTTACTCACTAAAGGTTATTAGTTTCATTAGGATTATGTATGTCAAATAACTTTTGATTCATTAAAAAATAAAAATTTTGAAGCAGCAATTCTATTGATGCTTCAGACACAACTTTAGGGGTTGTATTAGGATAGACATATATAACTCCTTATGTAATTTATTAGACAAGAGAAAAGTTAACTCTTGCTGATTTGAATTATATAGTCATTGAAAAGAAGTTCTTCTCAATATTCCACACCATCAATAAGTTCAGGCACTATATGACTAGATATGAAACTTTTATTCATATTGATCGTTCTACCATTAGATATCTAATGAATAACCTATAACTAATGGTAGAATTAGGGGAATTTTGAGCTCTAAAATGGGCCTCCTAAGAAAAATGTACAACCAAAATAAACTTTATAAGAACCAATAGGATTCAAGATGATGATGTCAACCATGGGAGATGATTCATCATTTTTGAGTAAGAAAGCAAAAATAATAAAAAATAATAAAATAATAAAACTACTTTTTCAACTCATATTTTCAACTTATCTCCCTAAATTTTTATTCAAATTTCAAGAGAGAGTACTTGTTCGATGAAAAATTTAATTCCTCATCCAAGGAGTACCCATGTTGCATACTTTTGATAGACACTACTACAAGAAAAATGAGAAATACATGAAAACACATGATTGCATTCAAGTTTTTCATGTATTTCTCATTTTTCATGTAGCAGGGTCCATCGAAAGTATGAAACATGGGTACTCCTTGGATGAGGAATCAAATTCTGCATCCAATGAGTGTTTTTGATCGAAATTTGAGTAAATCCATAGGGAGATAAGTTGAAAATACGAGTTGAAAAAATAGTTTTTTTTCTTTTTTCCCTCTAAAATTTGATGATGTATTGTAATCTTATTTTATTGTTTGCATGATTATTTTTAATTTCTTTAGGAGGCCCATTTTAGACCTCAAAACTCCCCTAATGATCACTCGATGGTTTTTATTATTATAATAATTCAAAATTACTATACTGGACAAACCTAGAAAGAAAAACACAATCACTAACTTTCCCTCTAGGATGCAAAATGCTAATACAACAATTCATGTAGAGAATAGTTTTCCTTATAAGAACTTTTTTGCAATTTCTACTAAATCTCCTTGGTTTGCAGATCTTGCTAACTACTCGGCAACAAGGAAATTTCCCCCTCAATTATCAGCCAAAGAAAGACAAAAAATTATCATATTTGTTGCACCTTACTCTTGGATAGAAGGGGAATTGGACTGAATATGAGCATATTTAATCATCATAAGATCTGTACGAGAAGAAAAAGTACCTAACATAATGCATGCCATAATGAACCTTGTGGATGACATTTGAATAATAGAATAACTACATATAAATTCATTATCTTTTGATATTATTGGCATTCCCATTTCAAGGATACCAAAGAAAATGCCAAGAGGAGATAGTAGTAAGAGAATGGGGAAACTTGTTCAAACATATGAAATTCCTCTACAACCATAGGTATTGATAACGCTATTTGAAAAATTGGATCTATACTTTGTAAGTCCAATTAATCCGTATTCCAAGCAGAAAAGGCACATTCTTGTTTGCACTGATTATGTCACTAAATGGGTAGAGAGTAGACCATTAAATTTTTCTATTGAAAATGCTGTTGTAACAATTATTTTTTAGTATATTTTTACTCATTTTGGTGTCCCAAGAGATATTTTTACATATTAGGGTGTGCAATTCATATCCAAACGTGTTCAAAAGATCATGGAGCAATACAAAATCAGACATCACAAATCCAATCCATATCATCCATAGGCAAATGGACAATTGGAATCCACAAGTAAATTTCTTCAAGCCATACTTACCAAGACCATTCATCTATGTCAAAAATATTGAGAAGATAGACTTCTGAAAGCACTCTGGGCATACTAAACCACATGGAAAAATTCCATTAAACATACTCCTTATTAACTTTTTTATGGAAAGAAAGTTCTACTTCCTATTAACTTCCAAGTGGATACATACTATACAACAACAAAGTTGGGACTAGACCTCTCTGAAGGTCAAAACAAAATATTTGCACAACTCAATGAGTTAGATGAAATCAAGCAAGATGCCATTCAAAGGATAAATATCATTCAAGAAGTTGTATTTGATAATGTAGCAGTAAGAATAAAGACTATTGATGAAGAACGAATCACTTTTATTGTTAATGGGAATATACTAAAACTATATCATATGCCCTTGTATCATAAGCCCTTGAAAAGAGAATTTGTAGCACAGTATTGAGTTGAAGTTGGTGGTAAAAGGATATTATTGTCCTTCATCACCAAATGGCTTTTAATTTCTTTTCTATTAAAAAAAAGAACAAATATATAAATAAATAAAAATAAAAGTACAATCATGAAAACTAGCATGTTGACTTTACTATACAAAAGTCCTCGATGAAAACCAAGTTCTTGGCAACCATGATTTCCCCTCTTCTCCTTTCATATTTTTATATTTTTGATCCAAAATTCTAGTTCAAGGACTTTGTTTCTCTTTTAATAGTGATCAAAATCATTTCCCTCAACATCATCAACCTATTTTGTAGAAAATTTGTAGTAGATTTCTCAATATTCTGAGATTGATAAAATTCCTTAGCTAGAGAACAATTAGGTAGCTAACCAATTTCATCAAAGAAACAATTGTGGTCTAGTCTCCAAATCAAAATAAATATCGAAAGGTAGCAGTACCTAGACATCCTGAGAGGTAATGAAAGAAACACATGTTAGTTTTATTTTATTAAAGTTAAACAATAGGCATAAAGCATTTGGACTTATATATTATTCTCTAACCTAGCTCAATAAAGAACCTTATTCTAATCAACCTCGTATCAAGTATTGATAGCAACATTATCCTAAAATCATAACTATCTGTTAATTTGGAATCTCAATGACAAATTCCAACCTTAGGATGATATTCGTCTTTTCAATATGACCAATTTTGACTATTGAAGTGCTCAATTTGGACAATGAAAAGTGTATTTTTGAAATAAAGCCCACATGTGCATATTTGATTAGGTCAACCCTAAAACAAATTGGTCACCCTTGGAAGGCTATAAATACAAGTGACCTCAACCTCATTTGGAAATGATCATGAAACATTCTTCTATTCTCTTCTTTGGTTTGGCTTGAATAGGTCTAAGGCAAGCTTGCAGAGATTAGTTAGCACAGGTCCGAAATCGCAAGGTATGAAGCTCACATCTCTATTTTTAGGCTTTTGGGTCTTAGCCGCAGGCATATCATGGATAAATTTTGTCTGCAATGGAAAACATGTCATGGAGATATTTTGACCAAAGCCTTTTAGTTGCATGCATGACACATCTTCCTTACAATTGGAACCTAAAGGTTAAATTTTTCATATGACTGAAGTTTTTGACTATTGACTGCAGAGTTAGGTAGTTGAATATAGATAGTGACACGTAATTACAGGTTCCTAAATCATGGTTTTTGGATTATTAGCATTTTTGGATTCATCTTATGGATATTGTTTAGTTGAATTTGTTGGATATTTTTATGGATGAAGATATCGATAATTGTACTTTATTTTGTTGAATCATTCAATTAAAATCTAATAAGAAGAAGAATTTGAAATTGTTTTCCACATAGTGGGTTTTTCCCTAGTCTCTAACCAATCCTAGTGTCTATGTGTGAATGCTTTTCTTCCATTGTTCCTTTATGTTCTGCTTCAGTGATGGTGATGTTTTTCTTTCTATATAACTGCATATGTTGCTGAATAATGTTGTAAAAATGAATAATGATATGATGCTACGGGGTGAATTTAAAATGAAAATGGTGAAATTCAATTATCAAAACAAAGAATAAAATATCCCTAAGAAAAATTAACATGGTATCAAAGTTGGGTTGAGGAAAAGTCATTGAAGATCACCCATATGAAGATGCCATTGATGGATTCCATAGAATATGGAGGAGACCTAAAATAATACTAGGGTTTGAAGGAAATTGTAGGCAATATGGTATTGATGGATACTATGAGGTCAGGGTTTGGAAAGAAACCCTAGGTTATGGAAAAGATTTGAGATATGTAATCTAGAAAACCTAGCATGATCAATGTGAAGATGTTCAAAGAACTTATGACATATTTGATGTATCCCTTGATGGGATAGTCTCGATTAGGCTTGGTTGTTAATGAAGTTGGTTGAATATTTAAGGAAACATTGTCATATGGATAATAGATAGTCACAACTCTTGAAAGTTGGTTCAAGAGGGAGATGATCACCTCTCATTGAAGATAATTACTTTTTTAGTTATGTTACTCCTTTATGTATTTACTTTTTGTTTAGATTTATTATTTTGATTATTGATTATACTTCTTGCAAGTATATTTGAGTATTTGGATACTTCTAACTCCTTGATGAGATGTGATAAGTGGATCCTTCTTGAGGATCATCTGAGGTGCAGGAAATATGGCTAGTGCAAGAAGAGAAAAGCTAGTGCTAGAAAAGGAAAAGAGGCACTTGATGAAAAGTTAACAAAGTGCTCCAAGTCGCTAATGTCAAGATGCATAAGTATCTACAATGTATATATGATGTATTGTTTCAATGTTATGTTTCAGCTGCAAATATTGGATGGCAAGGTAAGCCCTAAGGTATGATCACTTTCATGAATGACTCATATTTCATATGAGAGTAATTTTGATTCATGGTACTTATGATGAAATAGTTCACTTGGTATTGGACAAGTGTCTTACTTATATTAAGTCAAAAAATTGATTTTTGATATATTGGTATACTTGGAAAAGTATATTACATGATGAATTTCTTGATATTATAAAGAATTATAGCACATTGATTCTTATATATGGTAGCTTGATGATATTAATAATGTTTGTAACAATAATGGTAACCATGATGGTAAAAGTATAACAATAAGATGGAATTTCAAGATTTTCTTGTTGACCATGGCTTAGTTTTGATGAGCTTAGTAATTATGACATATGGTAAAATTGGATTCCCTAATTTAATGATTGAAGGAATGAAAAATAAGTGATGAAGTGATTATGATCCTTAAATTATGACGAATCACTTGAAAACTTCCCTAATTATATGGCTCTAACCGTTGATGAAAATTTGGTTTCATGCTCATATGAGATGATGAAGTAGATGATATTGACATATTATGACCATGACAACTATATGTGCTAGAACCTAATATAGTTTGACTTACTGATCTAACAGATCTGTTGATACATAAAATTATTATAGATAGGTTGATGACTTGAATAGTAATTTCTTAAGGGGTTGCTCATTAAGAGGGAGAAACTCTTCATAATATCCCTAAACCTATTATCATTTGCATCAAAATGTATAGAATATCATTTACTATTGAAGTATGATTTTTCGACATAAACAGACTAAATATTTGATATTGATAGCCTATAGCACATTCTAGTATAAGAAGAAAGGGTTTCCCTTAGTGTAAGCCTCAACCGCACAAAAGTAAGATTAGTAGTGTGGTTGTAGCCTCTCAACCACACGAAAGAAATCCTATAGGTGTGGTTATTCTTGTAGGTCACAAATATGAAGCTTTATGTATAAAATCAGGAATGCACCAGCAATATGACATACCTACAGATATGAAGAAAACATCAAAAAGTTTTATGAGCAAGGAACTTTGAATGTTTCACTTACTATAGAGAATGTGAATGTATTTACTAAACTTGTGTTTTCAGGTGACCAGAACATGCATATCAATATGTCATTGAAGCTAGTGTATGAAAATATTTGATAACAGTTGCAAGGGTTTGACAATATTTGGCTAATGAGAAATTTTTGGAGTTTTGACATGATGCTTGATAGTTCATATATATGCTTTAAAAAATTGACATGATGCCTCATATTTTTTTGGCTTTTGGATTGATTGAATTCACAGAGAAGACAAATTATGGTTTTGACTTGATGACTAATGATTTGACTTGATATTTGATGATTTTCCTTGATGACAGTACTATGTGAGCATATTAAATTTTAGTGACTAATATTGGTATTCAATAATGAATTTGTATTAGCCTCATTGTCTTTGGCACATTGGTTGAAGTTTAAACAATTATGATTCAGTGTGAAGTAGTATCACAATGAAGTAGTTTAAACAATTATGATTCATACTATGATCAAAGGATGGCGTGATGAAATTTGATGTTTATTAATAACAACATCTTGACAAGACAATAGATGAGGTATTCAATTGATATTTGGATGTGAGATCTACCTAACATTTGGTCCAAAACGTTTGTCACAGGGATGTTGGTAGAAACTTTTATGATTTTGATATTAGCATCTAAGACTTTATAAGATGACTTAGTTTATTTCATTGTACAAGATTGATTTATGTGAGGCTAAGCATATGGTTATGTTTAAGTGTTATGTTTGCAGAAAGCATTATATGAAGCAAGCTCCCCAAGCTTGGTATGTCTACATTGACAGTTATCTAGTGAATTTAGGAAGATCTGTTGATCCAAACCTCTACCTCAAAAGGGGTCCAAGGTATGAGTTTGATTTTTTTTTTCATGTTGATGATCTACTCTTGATAGGTAATGAGCCTCTGATGATCAAAGTAGGAGGAAGTTGAGTTCTGAAGCTTGAAATAATGAAACACGATATTATGATTCACATTCTGAAGTTTGGAAATTAAAATATATATTGTGAAGCTATTGAAGATTTTTTGGAAAGTGGAAATGCAAATCCTTGGACACTCCGATTGAATTTTAAGAAGTTATCAAGAGATATTGTTGAACCTTCCTTGGCAACCGACAATCGATTGAAGCATTAATATTCCATGTGAACACCCATCTGTATATATATGTTTTGCATATATCAACTTGATTGAATTCATGATTGAGCCTCTTCATACACATTGAGTTTTTGTTGAGACAGTTCGATATATTTTCATGGGATGATCGATTTTTGGTCTAAGACATTGTTCCTATGATATGTGACTACATGGATATACTAATGTTGTTTGGGATCATTATTGATGAGATGAGCACATTTGGGTGTTGCCTTAGTATGGTATTTTCCATGATATTTTTGATGAGAAGTTTGTAGTTTGAAGCACGACCGAGGTTGAATATGATGTTGTTGGCATAGATAGCCAAGAGGCCGGTTGAAGAATCTATTTGAGCAGGTTCTGGATTTGACAAGGATACATTGTGATAATCTTGAGTGGGATCCGATTGGTAGAGAATCCCGTATATAGTTGGGTCTGAGTAGTCTTCATATATTGAGACAATGTTGTTATACGATACAAGCTTCGGCTTGTGGTTTCCGCCTCCATGAGAAGGATGATGAATAAAGTGTCCTTTGTGTGATATATATATATATATATATATATATATATATATATATATATATATATATATATATATATATATATATATATATATATATATATTATATTATATATGGAGAGAGAGAGAGAGAGAGAGAGAGAGATATTTATATGATATTTGATTTGATTGTGACATGATGATTAAGAAGGTACCATATATGAGAATGATGATATGCTTTTGATATACACAGATCAGGACTCATCAAGAACATCAAGCTAGCTCTTCCCCCTATCTAAGCTCCTAGGGTGAGCAATTGAGATGGAAGGCTCCTGGGATTAAGGGAACTCTAGGAAATAGGTGTGTGTGGTCCCTAATAGTGTAGTAGGTTGGGTATCTCCCATATTGTCACCCATACGGTGTGTGTGATCCTAATCTATTTTGACAAGTTAGGTATCTCCCATATTGTCACCCATAGGGTGTGTGCGATCCTTATCTATTTTGACAAGTCATGTATCTCCCCCTATTGAATTGTTAGGGCTTGACTTAGGTTTGGTTGTGATTTAGCCAAACAAATCCCAGTACTACTGGCCCTTTTGGCAAAAGTTCGTGGAGCACGAACCAAGGTCTCACCCAAAGTAGTATGGGAGGGTGCTAGAACTAGGTTTCCACACATTAGGGATGTCTGATGGGTTCAAGTGGCCCGCAGTTCAACCCTACGCGCTAGTCGTTATGCGCACTTACCTGTACCTCGCAGTTTGAGATGCCACGTTCGCACAACCCTACTTAAGGGCCGAACAGTGTTATTACCCAAGTCCTTACTAAAAGCCCAATATTAGTTGATTAACTTAGCTTATTTGTATGCTTTCAGTTATATTGAACAATATTCACCATTCATACAAGTGCACGCAGTAAATAAAAAATATAACTGCAAATGAGATCAAACGTGTAATAACTCAGTACAAATGCACAAAATTGATAACAAAACCTTTCTTTATTGATCCTTTCTTCGGTTACAGACTCGACTCTGCCCTGCGCATTCAGCTGCAAGGGTCTACGCACTCAGTTGAGGACTCTACTAGGCCTCTGCGCACTCAGCTGCAGAGCCTCTTCCTACTACTACGACCTAAGGTACACTTAGAGACTTTCTCCGTACTTCTATCTCATACTTTGCTCTCACTTCCTAACTTCCAACTATATTTTACACTTAGAGCTTCATTCTATTTATACAATCCCATGGTCTACGGACCATGGGTAGGTTGACATTACATTCAAAATTAGGGCGGACAACCCTATGACTCTAACATACATTTCACACCCGCAATTTGCAGAGCTTTACAATAATATCACTCAAAACTTGGGCTCTGAGACCCAAAACATGTTGTGGGGGGATTCCATGCCCAACAGGCCCCCAACACAAACATTGCAACTCACCCTTGAGTCACTCTGTGGACGCGGTGATCTTGGCGTGGAGTCCCTCCAACTACTCTTGCATGGTGCTGATGTCGGCAGTGCACTGAGTTGCTACTTTATGAACCTGTTGCATCCGTTCTTCTGAGACCTCCATGTCTAAATTGTGTCCTTACATTTGTACTGGCATTTGCTATGTATGTTTATAGTCCCATGCCCTTGTTTGGCTCCTCGAGTCTCGAAGACTGTGCTTTGGCTAGTTAGTCAACTAGCCGACCCACCCATGTAGGGCTTCAAGCGGCTCCAATTTACATTGCCTAGGAAGGGTTATCCATCTAGTTTGACTAGCTGGACTGCACCTCTGTCTGTGACCTCCTTAACCATGTATGGTCCCAGCCAATGCATTCTAAATTTTCCCGGAAATTTTTCAAACTTACTGTCATATAACAGCACTAAGTTGTTTACCTTGAAGGTGTGCAACTTGATATGGTAGTTGTGCCAGGCTTTTTCATGCTGCTTTTATGCCTACCGATGAAACCCAACCAAAAACTGTTCTTCCTCAAGTTCTTCCCATTGCATGAGCCTTTCCTCTAGAGCTTTGCGATCCGTCATCCCTGTGAGCACTATTATTCACAGACTAGGTACGATATATTCCATTGGCATGACAGCTTCCATGACATAAACTAACCGGAAAGGTGTATGTCCCGTCAGTTTCTTACACATTGTCTTGTAAGCCCATAACACGGCAGGTACGCACAGGTCCCACTCATTTCGCTGAGCATTACACACTTTGGTCAATGCAGTCTCCAATATTTTGTTGAATGCCTCTACTGTCCCATTAGCTTGTGGGTGGTACGGTGTACTTTTCTGATAATACACCTGGAACTCTTCTATGAGCACGCTGATGGTTTCATTCAGGAAATGTGTTCCACGATCACTCATTAAGATTTTCGGATAGCCAAATCAAGTCAACATGTTTTCAAACAAAAACTTTGTAGCCGTAGCGGCCATGTAGTCTTTGACTGGCTGCGTTTCTACCCATCGTGTTAGGTACTCCGTCGCGGTGATGATGTAGCACGCGCCTGTCTTTCCCTAAGGTTTTATCAGTCCCACAAAGTCAATTACCCATTTTTTGAACGACTGCAGTGTCATTTGTGGATTTAACGACATCTCGTCCCTCCGCGATGATTTTCCAGTCCTTTGACATATATCGCAGGCCTTACAATGCACTTTTGAATCTTGGTGTGGGGTTGGCCACCATAACCCTGTGCAAAGAATCTTCTGTGTGGTTTTGCGTCCTACATAGTGTCCTCCTACAACACCCCCATGTGCTTCCACAAGGATCTAACTTCGTTCAAATTCAAGTACGTATCTTCGCAATATCTCATCATTTCCCATTTTGTATAGGTGCCCCGCAATGACAGGAAAATCCATCGCTAGCACCACCAATTCCTTCTTCTGTTGGACGAATTTTTCCTTCGGCATAGGCCCTGTTGTCAGAAAATGGATTATATCTTCGAAGTGACCATCTGCAATGCGCACCGTAAAGAGTTGTGCATCAGGTAGTCCCTCCTCCAAATTAATGGGTTCCTCACCCATCTCAATTAGAAACAAGTGATCTGGTCCTGCATTCAGGTGTCGTGGCTTTACTACGACCTCAAAATCATATTCCGAGAACAATAAGAGCCACCTGCATATGTGCCCCCCCAACACAGGCTTATTAACCAGGTATTTCAATGCGGAATGGTTGGTATACATCTTGAAATTTCCTCCAGGTAAATAGTGTCAGTATTTTTCGAGCACGTACACCATCGCCAACCCCTCGCACTTGGTGGTGGAATAGTTCTTCTCAGCTTTAGACAACCTTCGACTTGCAAACGCAATAGGGTGATCCAGGCCTTCCTCACCCTCCTGTGTGAGCACTACTCCCAGCATGATAGATGATGCATCAACATGGACATGAAACTCCACATCCCGTTTTGGGAAGACCAGGATTGGAGCGGAGGCCAATTTCCCCTTCAGGATGTCCAAAATTTTCATACAATCATCATTTCAGCAAAATGTAACATCCTTCAATAATTTTTCCATCGGCACAATGGTTTGGGCATAGGTGATAAAAATATTGTAGTATCCAGTGTGTCCCAAGGTAGCGCACAACTATTTAACACTTCACGGTGCTTCGAAATTTAGAATAATAGCAATCTTCATAGGGTCCACCATCAATCCTTGTTTTTAGACCACATGTCCCAGCAGGTTTCCAAAGGGAACGAGGAATGTGCACTTCTTAAGGTTCAATGCAATCTTGTGTCATCGACAAGTATCCAACATCAAGCATAAGCTTGCTACATGGTGCTTAACTAATCTGAAGATAGTCCAATCATCCAGATAGACCTCCAAGAACTTGTGGATGTATTCTTTGAACACAGCAACAACGATGTGTGAAAAGATGGCTGGCACATTCTTCTATCCAAACAGCATAACGATGTATTGAAAGTAGCCCCATTCAGTTACGAAGGTCATTTTGCTCCTATCTTTCAATGCGATCTTGATCTGATGGTACCTTGAGAACCCATCCGTGAACGAGTATGCTTCCTGGCCGCAAACATTTTCCAGTACTTCATCTGTGAACAATGTCAAGAATGGATAGTGTACATAGGCATCATTCAACTTCCTGAGGTCCATGCATATTCTTATTTCGCCCTTCTACTTTTTCTCCTATACTGCCATAGGACTCACCTAGTCAGATTCTTCCACTGGCTCAATAATTTCGGCTGTGAACATTTTGTCTAATTCTTTGCGGACCTTTTCCTTATATTTCAGATTCAAGTGGTAAGGCGTCCGCTTAACCAGCTTCACATCGGGTTTTAGGGTGATCTTCATCATTCCTAAGTCGCCAACGATCCCTTTTAAATCTGTAATTTTGGTTGGGAACAAATCTTGGTATTCAAGGAGTAACTCAGCAACCTTATCCACCGTGGCATAATCCCAATAGTCTCCAAGCGTGGCATACTTTGGTTTCGCCTCTGTTCCAATGTTTACATGCTTTGTTTTTAGCGGCACGGTGATGTTGGGATCCTCAATCAATGGTCCTCGAACCTTGTGACAACCTTCCATTTCTAGAATGTTAATATTTCATAACACTCCAGCGTGCAGCCCAGCTGTGTCGCCCATTCTGGCTTAAGCACTTCCATTGGCTCATGGGGTATCTTGAAGATAGTTGCTTTTACTGCCTATAGCGCTTCGTCAGCAGTATCCCACCAATGATCTTCAAACGTGAAAGTTAACAGAAATCCCTCGTTCAAGATATTCCATTCGCTCATACCATGGTGGAGCTCCATCTCAGTATACCAATTCATGGGTATGACATCTAGGGTATGATATAACAAATGCACCCATTCAGGTTGTGGCTCTTCCCCATAGACCTTGGTCCATTTGGCAAGTTGTGTATGTGGATCATCCCATCCGTCATACTTGTCTGCTAGCTACATCTACAGTTTCCCAAATCGTAGGTGCATCATCCTTCTGCATCCACTCCAGTCCTTAAAGCTTCTCTGATGCATACCCCACTACCTTGCGGGCGTAGCACGCAGTGCCCATTTCAGAGCATCGAACTGCTATTGTTCTGGCACTGCACTTTTAAATTTGATCAGGAATTCATCCACCACTGTCAACGCATCATACATAGGTAGATCCCTTCCTTCTATTGTCATGCAGTGGAATGATCTTACCATCATGTTGCAATTGAGCGTGGTTACCTCGTGTAATTGGTTTTGTCATCATTCTATTTCCTCATCCAAATCTGATATGCAGGAGCGTTAGCACTCCCACGAAATCCTGCCATCGGCTGTATTATTTACCCAGTTCTGTTCTCTAGTGGTTATCTTGTAGATACAATCTAGCTCGTCGTTGCTCTTGTCATCGCACATTGGATCTGTGTAGCACGCTCCTTCCACAGGGTCTAAAGGTACCACCACGCGTAGTGACTTTTTCTCAAAAATCATTTTGTGCTTCTTTAGATTTATTACTCCATTCATATCAGTGGCCCAATCTATTCCCAGTAGCATGGGATAGGGATTGTTGTCATCGACAATCTCTATCACCTCGAAATCCGCAAGCGCACTCGCACCTTCGATGTCTACTGTTATCCCCTGCAATCTTCCCATTGGTAGGATCTTCTGTTGTTTCGCCATTCGCAATTGAATAGGGAACCATTGCAACGCGGGCCTGCCCATGCATTCCCATGTCTACTTTGGCAGCACATTCGTGTCCGATCCTAGATACAAAATTACTTGATCAATTTCATACTCCCCGATTTACGTAGTCAATTGAATTTCCCTTCCTGTTCTCAATGTATGTTTCCCAAGCTTCCGAACTACGTGAGGTTCTCCTGGCCCAACACACCTACTAATAAGTTCCTGGAGCCCTTTCACAACCTTACTATCCCACAGTAGTTTCATACATGTCTCCAGAAAGGTAGTGCTCATTGAAGGATCTGTCTCTGACTCTAGTTGATCCTTACTACCTGAAGTGGACGCCTCCATGAAGCTCTTCTTAGCTTCCATGAATGTCTCATTCGCGCACTCCAAATCAAATTTAGGTTCCTTTGTAGGATCCTTGTGAACCCACGCACTTTCTTCAGGCTACTTACCTTTTTCATCTCCTATTGTGATACCACTTCGGAGCACTATGTTTACATTCGGGTCCTCTTCATGTGGCTCAGACCTCATCATTTGAAAATTCTTAGTTGGGGGAGGCTAGAGTATCCCTTTATTGTGCAGCCTCACTATCACTGTAGGGCAGTCCTTTGTCTCATGATCAAACTGGGTACAATATAAACATGATGCTCTTGTCATATTTGTACAGTCGCGAGCATAATGCCTTGGCCCTTCGTAATTGTAACAAATCAATTGTCCATAACCCCTTCCTGGTCTCATTCCACCTCGACCTTGTCTATGCCCCTGAAATCCAACGCATGCCATTCCCGCATTTGGGTCAAGGGCTCACGTTTCAGTCTACACTCTATAGGAAGGAGTCCAATCCATTAGTAGCTCATAACTTCTGCATTTGTGCTCATCATGGCCTATTGACCTGCAAAAATTACAGAACAATTGTTGGGATGTCTGCATATACTTCTGTAATAGATGAAAATTATTTGTACCATGTTTTCCTCCTATCTGACAAATCGTGCACCATAATGTAGGTGATGCACTCGGTCCTGCTTGTGCCTCTAGTCTTAATGGCATCAGCCTTCTTCCCGCCAAGTAGTTCAAAAAGATTGGACAATGGTCCTTTTCATGCTTCGGCCTTTGCATTTTATGCATCATACCTCCTCGCGCGCCTCTAGCTGAGTTGACCTGTCCTGTTTCAAACTTTGCATTTCCAAACACAAATTTTGTAGTTGTGCATGGATTTTTTGGACTCCCAAGCTAGGTTCTTGTATTGGGGTCTCGTGTAGTCTCATTGCAATCTTCAAAACTTCGACCTGGGTGGATAACTTCTGCTACGACAGCGCCATCCTTAGATGCAGTGTTAGTGGCACTACAAACCATGCGCAGTGCTGCCCATCTGTCAAGGTCATTTTGGCTTTGTAGATCATACTCTTTTGTCTCTGATCCAAATCCCATGGGGTCTCGCCTAGAAGCATCACGATCTCCTTAAACTTGATAATCGATTGAGTCTCTGACTTTGGCCTGCTAAATTCCTTGTTCAGCGCAACCTGGATATCTATGATCCCTGCGTTTGGATGGTCATTAGAATGCTTAATGTACCATGTTAGTGCTCAATCTTGCAACACACTTACCAATTTTTCTTTCTTTATATTTTCATCCACAACTCCTTATGCTTCCCATACGGCCTTTACCATGAACCAAAATTGGTCCGGATCTTCATTCCCTACTCCTCTGAATACCAGAAATTTTATCGTGCTTGCAATATTGAACTATGGTGGTGGCAAAGGTGGTGTGGGCAGAGATGGAGGTGAAGATGGTGAAACCGGTGGTGGTGTAGGTGGGGGTGGTATACGCGGAATTCACTTCCTTATCAAACTGATCACACTCCTCAGAGAAACTTTCGCAATCTCTTCCTCACTTTCTCGCTGAGGTGAAATCAAGGGGCTATTTTATATCTCTGCGCTACCTTCATTTCTATAGATCCTCCCACTTAGCGTAGCCCCAAACATCAATTTATTCGCATAACCCAATTTTCACACAATAGCATCTTAATCCAAGTGTTCAAAGATTTAACGTACTTACCTCACGGTCCTTTGAGGAAGCATCATTCTGCCTCGTTGTAGCTGACTGTTGTGTCTACCGCGAACTTGGTGATAAATCCTCCTATAATTCAATCAAGCTAATGGTCCATAGTGCACGTGATCTTATCTTCTGATGCTTCTAGTCTGCACACTATCTCTGGAGTCCACACAATTGGTTTATCGAGCCTAAACCTTCCCTGACTGTCTGCTAGCTTCGCAATCCACTCATGCAACTCAAAAGGGAAGGATGCAAAGAAAATTTCGTGGATTTCCGTATATAAGTAGCATTCTAACCACAGTTCCTTTGATACTCGCAGATTCTTATTTTCGTGCGCAACGAACTCGTGAATATTGCTCTCCAACCACCCTTCAATTTCTTTCTTCATTGGATTCCAGTGACACGACATCAGACATCCCTTATGCAGATCCTGGTCTCGACAACGAAACCATTTGTTGACTTGTTGGGGCCTGACCCAGGTTCAGAGGTGATTTAACCAAACAAATCCTGGTACTACTAGCCCTTTCGACAATATTCTGCAGAGCGTGGACTAAGGTCTCACCCAAAGTAGTATGGGAGGGTGCTAGAACCAGGTTTCCACACCTTGGAGATGTCTGATGGGTTCAGGTGGTCCGCAGTTTGACCTTGCATGCTCGTCGCTATGCGCACTTACCTGTACCTTGCAGTCTGAGATGATGCCTTCATGCAACCCTACTCAAGGGCCAAACAGTGTTATTACCCAAGTCCTTACTAGTAGCCCGATATTAGTTGATTAACTTAGCTTATTTGTATGCTTTCAATTATACTTAACAATATTCACAATTCATACAAGTGCACGCAGTAAATAAACAATATAATTGAAAATGAGATCAAACATGTAATAACTCAATACAGATGCACAGAATTGGTAACAAAACCTTTCTTTATTAATATTTTCTCTAGTTACACACTCGATTCCTCCATGCGCACTCAGCTACAAGGGTCCGTGGACTCAACTACGGACTTTATTAGGCCTCTATGCACTTAGTTGCAGAGCCTCTTCCTATTACTACGGCCCAAGATACACTTAAACACTTTCTCTGTACTTCTATCTGATACTTCGCTTTCACTTCCTAACTTCTAACTATCTTTTACACTTAGAGCTTTGAGTTTGCTCTATTTATACAATCCCATGGTCTGCAGACCATGGGTATGCCAACATTACATTCAAACTTAGGGCGGACAACCCTATGACTCTAACATACATTTCATGCTTGCAACTCATGGAGCTTTACAATAATATCACTCAAAACTTGGGCTTTGAGCCCCAAAACATGTTGTGGGGGGATTCCATGCCCAACACCCCTATTTTGGTCTACGTGCATAGTATACCCCAATTGGCATCATACCGACAAGTTGGGCTTGTTGGGATTGTCCCTCCCTATTTGGCCAACGGGTTGAGGAGGCTTGGGGGTATGTGATCCTTACGTTTGGTAAGTCAGGTATCTCACCCAAGCTTAGATTATTATACAGGTGTTCTACAACATGAATATTGAGGGTCATTTTTGGGAAGATCAGTGGATAATAGGATGGGTTGATATGTGCTCCCCTATATCACCTATTGCTTGATATGTGGTTAGATATGTTTTTCTCCCCCATGAGATTCTGACTTGAGACTAAGCTCCTCGATGTGGTTTCAAGTTGAGATGTTCTCCCTAATGTGTTCTCAGATTAATCTAGGCTCTCTGATGTTGATGTGTGTCATAGAATTGGCTCCCCATTGATGTTTCCTAGGTAATATCATTGGGCTCCCCACTGGAAATGATTACGGGTTGTAGCAGTGACTCCTCAATGGATAGAGTGTGGTATCTTAGGCTCCCCTCCAATATCAAATTATTCTTCTTATAGATTCTAGAATGTTAAACATATGAGTAGAGACAATCAAGAGATAAACATGAAGAAGCAGAGATGAATCAAGATGAATAGTGACAAAATTTGACGATGAGATACTTGAGATTGAATACGGTTTGATGATAGGATACTTGCTATGATTACATGATGCAATTATAATTTCTCCCTAGCTAAGAGGGAGTGTTAATTTGGTAGCTCAATGAAAAAATCCAACCATGGGATGAGATTCCGCTTTTTGAGAGGACCAATTTTGACTATTTAAGTGCTCAATTTGGGCAATGTAAAGTGCACTTTTGAATTAAAGCCCACATGTGTATATTTGATCAGGTCAACTCTAAAAAACATTGGACACCCTTGGAAGGCTATAAATACAAGTGACCTCAACCTCATTTGGAAATTTTTGTGAGACATTTTTCTATTCTCTTCTTTGGTTTGGATTGCACAAGTTTGAGGCAAGTTCGAAGAGAATGGTTGACACAGGTCTGAAATTTCAGGGTCTGAAGCTCACATCTATGATTTTAGGGTTTTGGGTCTCAGCCACAGGAATGTCATGGAGAAATTTTAGCTACAGTCTCAAAACTATCATGGATAAATTTTGACCAAAGCCTTTTAGCTACATGCATGAAACATCTTCTTTGCGATAGGAACCTAAAGGTTGAATTTTTCAGTAGACCGAAGTTTTCAGCCATTAACCATAGAGTTAGGTAGTTTACTACAAACAGTGACAGTTGACTACAGGTTCCTAAATCAAGGTTTTTGGATTATTACCATGGTTGGGTTCATCTTATGGATATTGTTTTGTTGATTTTGTTGCATAATTGTATGGATGAAGATATGGATCATTGTACTCTCCTTTGCTTAATCATTCAATGAAAATCTAATAAGAAGAAGAATTTGAAAGGGTTTTCCCTATAGTGGACTTTTCCTTGGTCTCCAAACAATATTGGTGTCTCTGTGTGTTAATGATTTTCTTCTATTGTTCCTTTATTTTCTGCTGCTTTGATGATGATATTGTTCTTTTTATATAATTTTGTGTGTTGTTTAATAATGTTTTAAAACTGAATAATGATATGATGCTCCGGGATGAATTTAATATGAAAATGATGAAATGCAATTATCAAAGAAAAGAACAATATATCCCTAAGAAAAATTAACATAATCATGATTCCATTCAATGATATAATGCTAAAAAATCATTGAATCAGTTATAAAATATTTGAGATTTTATTAAGGGATTATGTCATTATGGATTATACAATAGTATCCCTACACTGCCACCTCTTGTAGAAATTATAATTAATGACCTTTCTCAATCCATTCCATTACTCTTGAAACCATTTTAATGGCCATTACCTTGACCATATCGTAACCATTTCTGTAGTAGTCGAATGAAGCTGCATTTTGAAGCTCAGAATTCCCAACACTTGAAAATGGGTGCTGTCATTTGCTTCAAACCTATAGGTGAAATTTTTTTGGAGGCTTACCCAAAGTGTAGGGAACAATTGAAAAGAGTTGGATAGCTTAAATTCTTGAAAACATTTAAGGCCATGATGGAGAGGTGATGATGGAGTTTACAATGGCCTTTGATGGATTTGAAGCAGAGATTGGGGATATTAGAATAAAGGTGACAAAATCATTCCTAGCGAAAGCTACACGACTACCAAGGACAGAGGAAAATTTCTTTAAGTGTCAGTGGCTCAGAGATGATACATGGAGAATGTTTCTTAAAAATCCTAGCATGGACATTACAAGATGTAAAAATGGGATACATGTATCAACCTTGAAAAGAAAGTGGAGAAATTTGTTGTTTATCCTCAAAAAATTTATCACCTGTGAATGGAGGTATGCTACAATCCTTTTCGATAATATTAGAATTTTGATGCACTTCTTGAAAAGAAAATAAATAAACTTAGATTACTATTTTATTTGTAGTCCTAGGAAGATGGCATTCCATATTCAAAGAAATTCTAGGAACATAGATAGAGCTCTTTATCCCTTTGGGTTAGTCAAGATTCTTGTTGAAGCAGAATTAAAACTAAAAAATGATAATTGGTAACTATTCTTGGTAAGGGATCATTTCAAAGAATTTCCATAGGAAGAAGAAAATAATGGTCTGAAAAGAAAAATAAAAGAGGTAGGGTTTTGGTTTCAAAACCTAACCCTATAGGTGAAAACATAGAAGTCAAAGAAATGCAAGCACAAGAGACAAAGGAAATTATTCCCAGAGAAATAGAAAATAGTCCTACAAAGCCATAGGATCTGACAATGCTAAAAGTTGAAGACATCTTTGAAGCCGAAAAAACCCTAATATTTGAACCCGTTGACAATGGAGAATCATCAAAGTTAGAGCATAGAGAGAAGCGTAATAAAATTCTAAACAAAAAAATAATTTCATATGAAGCTAATTTCAAAATTAGTGATAAATTCAACAAGAGCAAGCAAGAGGGCTCTGAAGCAAGTTAAACATAATGTCATTGTTGTATTTGTATCTAAGAATAAAAGAATTAAAAGAAAAAATTCTAAATAAATGAAGAATTCAGATGACAAAAATAAATACAGAAGGGTTACAAGGAGTATGAAAAAGGTAAAAATCCTTGTTTCATCTAAAATTTTGGAAATGGAAAAAGTAGAAAAGTCAAAACAATTTCCAGCAATACCTAAAAGAAAAATTTGAGAGGTTGAGAAAATACAATAGCAAGTTTATGATAATATTGATTCTTTGGAGCAAGAACTATATAATGAAAATGTAAGAGAACCCTCTTCCATTCTTGAACATTCCCTCATTAGTGGTATACTGGTACCTTCAATCCATAGTATTGGACTTGATGATTTACCTTTAAATATTTCTATGGAACAAAACATCATCATAGCATTGAGAGAAGATGTAATTGAACTAGAAGTCTTAAAAAGGCATAAAGAGGGAAAATGATATTCTTATGGAGAAAACCCATAAAATTCATAAAGGAATATACCATTGGTATCGTAAGAATTTTAGGCTCAAGAAATCCAACAAAGCACTCCAGCTAAAAATCAAAGTTTTAAGGAAAAGATTTAATGAGAAAATAAGGTAGCATTAGGGAATTTTGAGGTCTAAAATGGGCTCCAAAGGAAAAATAATAAAATAATAGTTAAAATAATAAAATAAGATATGATTTTTTAAAGAAAAATAATTGAAACTACTTTTTTATTATATTTTTGGTTTATCTCCTCATAAGTTTATTCAAATGTCAAGTGTAAACACTCGTTGGATGCAGAATTAAATTCCACATCTATCAACTTTTTACTCTGCATACTTTTGAGAAGACCCACATAAAGAAAATAATAATAATAATAATAATTGAACATACATCAAAAAAGTGTGCTCAACACACTTTTCTAATGTATCCTCATTTTTTTTAATGCGGGTCTTTCTAGAAGTATGAAAAGTGGGTACTCGTTGAATGTGGAATTTAATTCTACATACAATGGGTGTTTACACTTTACATTTGAGTAAACTTATAAAGAGATAAACCAAAAATATAATTAAAAAAGTAGTTTTCTTCTTTTCCCTCCAAAATATTTTCCCTTGAGGATGACATCATCATCTTGGATACTATTGGTTTTTTTACTTTAAATTTGTTAGTACATTTTTTGTTTTAAGACCCAATTTTGACCTCGAGATTCCCCTAATTTCCATTATTATGAAGGAGAAGGGCACTAGAAGCAACTTGGATATTTTGATCCAAGCATATGGGACTATACTTTGAATTAAGAAGTTGAAAAAAATTTGCATTTTTTCTAACATGCATGAGGATATGAAACACCCTAAGTGTGGGGGAATGTTGGGACTAATAATCAAATTCTTTTTGACAATCCGTTGCTTTAGTTTTATCACTTATATCTTGTTTAAGTCTTCATATCTAACCTATTTTTGCAACATCTTTCCACATTTTGCATAAACATGGCCATCTGAGATACAAAGGCATGAAAAGGTAATAATTACTTTATTTCTATGGTTCTATATGTTTTTCTTTATAAAATTAAACTAATGTGTAAAGATTGTAGAAATTGACAATTTCTATAGCTTCTGTGACAATCCATAGTTGAATCCAAGGTTCGTATGGTTCCTGATATAGTAAGGTCAACTTAAGCATATGACCAGGTGACCAAAATTTTTAATATGGTGTTCCACCTATTTGGCATGCCAAAATGGACACCAAATGACCATGATAGCTTGGTTGAACCTCCATTCAGAGTCAAACTACATTAGTACTACTACCTGGCTATGGAACCAACTTCAAGTGAGGAAGTATATCTTATTCAAATCCAACAAGCTAAGGAATAACATAAGGCTAATTATGTGTACGTACATGTTTTCATATAATGCAATGAGTCATCACCAAATTACAATAATTAAATTTCAAATTGTAAATGGGCCCCTGATCATCATCCATATTTTTTTATTATGGCAACATTATTTTGAGTTAATTATTTTTAAATACATTATAAATTGACTCACTAAAAATCAAGAGACACATAATGATGTTATAGAATTATGAACAACATGTACGTTATTATGTATCCATATTAAAAATAACACATAAACAATGGATAAACCAAAAAATAGATATGAGCCACTTTGAAGGGGAAACTTCCCTATACATAACATAAAAGTACACTTATTGGATGATTCAAATGACAAAACCTCCTTGGCATATATAGGATTATAAAGGGTGAAAATATAATTAGGGCCTATAGAACAATAATAACATAAGGGCACAAAAGTAACAATAGTTGGCTTCTATGGGGCACAACAATAATAATAAGGGGGCTAAATTCATGTTATAGGGACATAACATGCCCCTCTCCTTCAAAAAAGTGTTTTCCTCAATGCTTGAGTATTTCTAGATGTTTTTGTATAAAATTCTCATCCTCCCATGTGGAATCTTTAGCAAGTAAGTTCTTCCTCATCATGTGAACTTCCACCGCTTGAACCTTAGAATGGTTTCTCAAAGGCGATGTGATGGATGGTGGATGACATCCATAAAGTTCCATAAATGGGTTCATTTTTGTTGCGGTATGGAAGGAAGTGTTATACAACCATTATGATAGAGGTAACCACTTGACCCATTGTGTTTGTTTATCAGATACAAAGTAATGACGATATCTTTCCAAAAATTTACTCACTACCTTAGTTTTTCCATTAGATTGAGGATGATAAGATGATCTATGAGCTAATTGAGTACCAAGACAAGCAAATAATTTTGTCCAAAAATTTCTAGTTAAAATGGGATCTCTTTCACTTACAATAATCTTTGGGTTTTTGTGTACCTTTTGAATGGTTTCCACAAATGCAGTAGCAACTATACTGGATTTTAAAGGATGAGATAGTGCACAAAGGTGTGAATACTTGTTAAGTCTATCAACTACAACCATAATGACAATACTCTTTCCTTCGAACTTGGGTAGACCTATCATAAAATCCAGTGATACCTCCTCCCAAAACTGACTTGGAATGGCTAATGGTTGTAAAATACCTAGGGTCTTAATTATCTCAACTTTATTTTGTTGGAAAACCAAGAATTCTACCACAAAATTTTGAATATCTTATTTAAGGCCATCCCAAAAAAATTCCTTCTTGACCTCGTGGTATGATTTTAAAAATACTGAGTGTCTTCCTATAGGAAAGGTGTGCAATTCCAAAAGAACCTTTGTTTGAGTTAGGAGTTCTTACATAGATATAAGCAGTCTTTGTTCCACTATGAATCATTTTTCTAGATAAATGTATTAGATGCACTTGGATCTTATTCCAAATTTTAAATGAATGTCCACACTTCTTTGTCATTTTTCCATTCCTCACTTGCTTTAATTATCAAATCAGGTTGGATAATATAAATTACATAGATAAATACCTCCATATACTAATCCCTTCTTAAGAGGGCATATACAACACCAATTTTCTGCCCTTTTTTGCAAATGATTTCGAAGCCATAACATAACATCTTTGTGACCCATTTTTGTTGCTCTTTTGAAGATAATCTTTGTTCCAAGAAGTATTTAAGACTATCAAGATATGATTTTACCTTGAATGTATTCCAATTAGGTAAAGGCACCATTGTTTTAGGGTGTGTAATATTTCCAATATTTCCTTCTCATAAATAGTTTTTTTTTTTAAATACTTTCCATTGATCGGACGAATTTCCAAACAAATGGGTTTGTCTTCTTACATTAAAACAACACCAATTCCATTTCCTAAGGCATCACATTCCATAATAAAGTTTTTTGTGAAGTCTACTGCAACTAAGACTGGAGCTCGACACGTTGCCTCTTTAAGATGTTCAAATTCCTTAGTTGCTTCTTGTAACGCACCCTGTTATTTAACAAGAGGTGTTTACTAGGTTACCTAACTCTCATTGCAGGGTTACAAGAATGGGGTAATTATTTTCTCTCTTTTTTTTTCTTTTAAATATATATTAGTATTATTCCCACCCTCTCATCCCTTAGAATTGGATGAAGCTTCTAGCCATACCATATACACCTACCCATATACCTATTGTATCCACATCCCTAAAACATGTGCAACATAGGTTATAGACAAACCCTCACTAACATTATAGATGTAGTAGGTTGAGAATTTTACTCCATGAAAATAGCACTCATCCATGACAACTCTTTGAACCTGAGAATAAATAAGAATGATTTGGATGGTTTTATACCTGTAAATTATCATCAAGAGGTCTAATCACTATAAGTATCCACCCATGATTCACAATCCTATATTTTACACTAGTTGGCACCCCAAAAAACAATTGTCTGTAAATTATTAGCAAGAGGTGTAATAATTCTAGAATTCAACTATGATTAAAGATCTTATATCTTTCTCTAATTCAAACCCCTAGTGTAAAATGAATGTTCATCATTTCCCAGTTATGATTATATTTGCTTTATAAATCCTTGAGGCTACCATTCTATTTCCTTTACCTGCACCAATTAGGCATATGGATTGTAGACCTTTTGGGTACTCTCAAATCCATATAACTCCATGCACTACTTTAACTTACCTCACTTATCCCTCTTGGTCATCTAAGGATGCTCATGACACCAAACTTATTTCGTAGAAATGTTTCCATCTCTTTACCATGATTCAATACTATTATACATGCATGAAACAAATATACTAATTCAGGAACTAAAGCATAAGTTTCACTCTTCCATAAATGTTATTCGCAATGTATTTCCCCAGTTCAAGAATCACATTGTGAATGAAGTTGTAACAAATAAGTAGTTGGACTGAATTTGCTAACAAATAAAGGGGCCTTGCTTAGAAAAGGGAAATACAAAAGAAAAGTAGTAAATGTTATTTTAACTCGCATCCCATATTTTCTCGCATCCTTAAGAAACATAATTTTTTGGGCTTGGGATTGGGTGAAGGATGCGTGAGCATATTTCAATAGAGAATAATCAACATACTAGATAAAGAGAGTAAGGTTTTATGAAGGTGAGACAATCTAAGTGGTTAAAACATTATACTAAGAGATTGTAGACATAACTACATTTTCACTTATTTGAGTTTTGAATTTGGTGGTTATTGTTCATACTAAACACCACAATGTAAATATAAATAACATAAATAATTTAAAATAATCGATAATTAAATAAAGTACCCTAAATTCCCATGTAGATTGTGATTTATGAGAGAGATAAATGATCTAGTTCAACATGAAAAGTTATGGAAATACTTGGTAATTCAATCAATAAGGAGCCTAAGGTATTCCATATTTGACTTTGTATACCATGGTTCTCAGCTACTCTCAAGAGACTAAGAGTATGGTCACACATGCCAACCGTCCTAGATTTTGAAGTTGATGTATTTCACTTTTGTGCCTCCTTTCATCCTTTAAAGTTTTCTCAAATAGTGTTTTTGTACATATTATCTTATATCTTGGCTTGGCTATTTCAACAAGGCCATCATTCATAGGATATCACAAAATATTCCTACATGTACCTAAAATTAATCTAAATTTGGCACATCAGAGATGTACCAAGAACATGTAGTCCAAAATTACGGGTTCTAAATGCTTGTGCCTTATGACAACAAACAATCTTGGAATATGGTCGATAACCTTAATTAATATTTGAAAACTAGAAGTGTGACCTCAAGAAGTAAGGAAATAGGTTCCCTAGGGACTTGTATTGAGCTAGTATCAAGAAATAATTAATCATGTAATTAGGGTCATTTCTTTGCCAATCTTGATATGACATCTTAACAAGGTAGTCGTCATTAAATTCTTGCCAACACTCTATATATCGACCTAAAATAAGGTTGGATATAGTATTAAGCTTGGAGGAGAAAATATTGGAGAAGATGAGTTTAATCTAATAGAGAAATGTACTCATGACAACCAAAAGAAGATGATTTACAAACATTAACACATAACACAGGGAACCAAGACTTGCCACTCTGCTTGATGCTTGGGATTATCCATAAGGTATATTCCCATGCTATCAAAAATTCACATCAAGATAGTTGCTCCATGGAGTTCCTAATATCATACACAAAGGATATATCCATGTTACCGATAAACCACACATTTAATGCAATAAAATTTTAGCTGTAGATCAACTCAACTATCACGTGGAACATTCATATGACATGATAAAGATTGTATTAGTGGCAATACTAAATTTTCACCATTCTTGCCAATCATTATTACAAAATGACTAAAATTCCAACTACGGAATGGAATTATTGTTATGCCCATACCATGTTAGGGTATACTGCTAATCAAATCGAATGCGCAAAATAATTGAGACTCAATTTTAGTATGACCTAGTTAAAATAGGGAAATCAAACTTGAAAAAGGAATTTCAATTTGAACAGGGTATACATCGAATCAGAAATACCATCAATCTCCATTTTAATACGACCCAATTGGAACGGGGAATCGAGCTTAAAAATGGAATTTCAATTCATTACGTGATATGTTTATAATCAACAATATACAAATATTCCTTGCATTTCTTATCTAAGCAGGTTAGTGCATTCAACAGACAAGAATAGCCACAATAATTCACTAAGTGATACTTTTGAGATAAAAACTTACCTCTACAAAAGACATGTAACATGGACAAAACTCACTACCCAAGCATAGATTGTCTACACCCATATCTTTTGTTCATGCATCGATCTCCCCCAAGCCAAATTCCAAGGCATAAGGAGATTACATCAGGGACAAATATGAAGTTGTCGATGGATCACAAGACTTCAGTGACTAGTATTTCCCTTTGGTTTCTCACCTTCTGCTTCTCCTAGAATTGGTTTTCCCTTGCACCCCTTACCAAGGGTGAAGGGAGAATCCTTAAGTCCCACTCTCGTCAACAGCCTGTTTGTTTTTGCCAGTCTGGCCCTAAACTTGTGGGCCAATCAAATGTGGCCCATTTATCCTTAGTCCCCCTAATTTTTTTTGTCAGTTAGCTTGTCAGCCTTTGTTGTCATGTTCGTCTACTTAGTCTTGTAGACCAATCACCTCAATACCTCATGTCCCCTTGCTTTCCACCTATCAGTCTTGCTGGGCATATGTCTCTTAAGCAAGATCCACCTCAACTCTAGAATGTAATGTCCCTTTTCCCCATGTTCCTATGTTTTCTTTCTGGATATTAAACATTTAAAAAACCAAGTTATTACAAACCCCTTCCCCTTGAGGGAACACCATTCTCAGAGTTCAATGGCCATTTACAATGAGATTAACTACTTAAAATACTAAATACAACTGATATGGATATTTTTATGTGCAAATAATTTCAACTTTTACAATAGAATTTATATGCATAGTGGCTGACACATCCACTCATTAACCATTTCTTTATAAATTTAACCATTTTCTAATGGATCTTTTTTTTGCAGCCTTTTGTTACTTGATATATTTAATCCAACCTAGATTGTTCCCTTTTTCTAGAGTATTTTCCACCTCTAATATTTGGCATTGCTACCATGCATTCCTTGTTCCTTCAATGAATAGTTTACCATCTCATTGTTTTTGGGCACACCTTAATGTGGTTTTGATTCCAATTAGTTATGCTAATGACCAAAACAAGTTAATTTTTTTGGCCTTCACTTCTTTTCTTCCTAATCCCTCAGGAAATCTGGTTACTTCCATCTTCCATGCTTCCTCGCATTAGAGGGGTGTTAAAACCAAGGAACATCCCTACCTCAATACTATCAACCTGGTCATCACATGGTTACGAAAATTAGTTGGCACCATTGGTGCCAGTTTCCTACAATGGCCTTGTCCTTGAAACCCTTAACTTTTGCATGTTGCTGCTACTCCATCTTGTATTTAGACGTGTTCATATGAAATGAGTGGTCTCATGTATATTCCTACATCATAGACACACAGTTACCGTCAGACTCATCATAAGGAAAAATGTAATGAATGTAAATTATACTTCATTAGTAGTCTACGTATGCAGTGAACTTAGAATTTTCCATAATTCCTACAGTAACCCAAGTTAGTGCATAAATCAAATCATCTTAAACTAGAACATCTCATCAGGTTATCCCAAAAATCCCAACTATCATAAATCATGCTCATAATTTAAAAGTTGAGAAGATCAATAAATCATTGGTACTTATCTTGATTTTATGGATTCTTCTTTTCTCATACACATGGAATCGATTTCCTATCCTGGTAAGCAAACAGATGATAGCATGTCCTCCATGGTGAAAGTGTCAATCCAAAGTGGCTTCCCCAATTCCCTACATACCCTCCAGACTATTCGCCAAGTACCAACTCAACAGTCATGTTGCTCTAGGGCTTCAAGTACCCTCTAGGTTAATTTACCAAGTACCCACCCCACAATCATGCTACTCGAGGACTCCATGTACCCTCCAACCTAATTGTTGAGGTACCTACCCCATAGCCATGTTGGATCCGTTTCCAAAGAAACAATGGAATCCAACGGCTCACCCCCACCTCGAAGCCCATTTGCAACTATGGGCACTACCAAACCAAGTAATGTTTTATTGGAAGAAAAACTGGGAATCTAGAGGTTATCTTGCCTCCCCCCAAAAACAAGACATAGTACATGGGCCTAGGAAAGTAAGAGAAATATATACATATATGTGTGGTGACATACCACATACACATAACAAGATGCCACATACACATATCACAAACACACATATGACACGATACAACATATACACATTTACACATGTAAGGCATATGCACATATACACATGAATAAGGGCATCCAAATACTTATACCTCTATCCTTAAATAAATACATGGATCAAGAAATATGTTCGATCTCCATCTGATACACAACAAGAGTCCAGAGAACTTGCTCCACTTGCATGTCTTGTTCCTCATTGTAACACATGCATCCATCATTCTTCCACAAGAATGATTCCTGATAAAGCTTGTCAATCAAAATGGCATCTTCATATCAACATAATCATGTATACAATATATAAGCACATCTGCAACTATAATTAGGGTTAAGAGAACTCCCTTTTATCAATTTTTTGTCCACCACCTTTATGGACTCAACCAACCTACTTGGTTGTCATATCACATGCCATTTACCCTTTTTTTTCCATATTCCTATTACCATGTTACTTTTCCTCAACATGTTCTTATCCATGCAAATCACACATCACCTCTTCCTTAAAAAATTGTGGCTTTCCTTCCACCCAACCGTATTGGCCTAATAAAAGTAACATCACAAAAAAAAAAAACAAAATACATTATCACAATCATAAATTAAATTAAATTGTAACCAAAACAACATGGTCATGCATATTCAACAATCATTGAACAATCAATGACAAGCACAAAGTTTAAAGGAATAGCATAAAATATCAATAAGTGATCCAAATGTTTACTCCATTTCTAGAGTCCAACACACATGATGTTTTCAACCATCAACCAAGCATATACATATGTAACAAAAATGAGTTTCCCTTCCTTTGTAGTTTGTGGGTACAATCTTGTTTTATGTGTTCTTCCCCACAAGGCCAACACTAGATAGGTTTTATTTCCTTCTCAATCTCACAGGGTATTTTTCTGCCATCATTACATCCCTTTGATGAGGGTTTAACCTAACATGTCAGTCCTTGCATGTATTCATGCAATTCCTCATTCCAATCTGCTAGTTCTTGTTGTTTCCTATCCAGTTTCTTTATCTCTGCCTTGTAGATATTGAACTCAGTTTCTAATTCCCTTAGCTGAGCCTTTGAGTCTTCTATTCCTCCCATGTGCATCCACACACAATCGATTATTAGTTATAATAACAATAAAAATACATAATCAATGGTTTACCAAGTGAACTTAAACATGTTGTCATGTAACTATTCACACATTAGAATGATTGTTATCATTTGTATATCACAGTCAAATCAATATTTACATGATACTAATTTCAAATTCAATAACACATATGAGCATTAGTCATAGCTATCATCCTACAATGGCAATTATTAGAACTCGAAATACAATCCTTACTAATAGAGTTATGAAAGTCAGTATCTTCATTGAGACCCTTACTACCTGTTGTAACTTCTTCTGACACCTTTAAAAGTTACAATTGTTTATTTATTTTTTTAATTTGCTACCTTCCTTCAATATTATCCTTGCCTTGACAATGCCTCCTTTAACTATCATTCCCTAACATGTCCATTGCTAAAGGATGATTGTCTTTGAGGTTTTTCTAATTGTCCTAAGATTTAATAGGATTTATTTTTAAAAGAAATTTTATTTATAAATATATATTATTTTTTTTTTTATAAAATTATTTATTTAAAATATTCAACTTAATTTAAAAATATCAAGTCAGCCCAATCACTAAAGTATGGGAACCACATTTGTTACCATGTTATATATGTCAAGCCATATTAACAATTCACAAGTCAAATCAAACCTATGTCCCCATCCCGCACTTCACACATTAAACCACCATAATCTAAATTCCTCAAGATGTGTGAAATGATTAAGTCAATGGTTTGCATGGGGCAACCTATTTGACTTTTAACCTACCCCCCTCCCTCCGCAAATTTGTTTCATTTTTTTTTTAATTGTCATCCTCTCCTCGATTGCAGACCCCCTTCCCCTCCAAAACCATTAACTAACTATCCTCCCCCGCCTCACAAAGTTGTTTCACTTTTACCTTTTTTACAGTTGTCATCCTCTCGTCGATTGTAGACCCTAGCCCCCGAGGTCTGCAAGGAAGTTTTTATATTATAAAGTGTGTAACAAGGGAAATAATGGATGAATCATTTTTACCGTCATATTTATCTAAAATGAGCTTACGGGTGAAAGATTGGAGGTAAGAGGAGACTGAGTAAAATGACGGTGGAGTTTCCAATCCTAGAAATAAATGTTTCTTCCTTATGAGATAATTTTACAGAGGTAAAAATAAAATTTTACAAAGTAGATAAATAATGTTTTATGCTATGAATTTAAGGAGGAAATAAACCATAAAAAGGAAAATGCACATGAACATAAAATTTGGATAAATTCTTATCCAAATATTTTACAAAAGTAAAAAGGGAAACTAAAATATATTTTACCAATCATGGCAAAAAAAGACATGGTTTTCAAAAATGGGAAGGAAATCATTCGATGGGTTTATGAAATATGCCTATGAATTTTATTTATTCATAAATATATAAATTCAAGGAAAAAAAAGGCATGGCTTTTAAAACAAGGCATCGATTTCAAACAATGGATGGTTTTATAGGATAAACTCATTTGAGGAAATATTTTAATATTTCATTTATGAAATGCATGAGAATAGAGATATATGAGTTTTCAAGGTTTTAAAAATATTTGGGAACTATTTTATCAAAATATTTTCCTCTTGAACATTTTACGACAATGGTTAAGCACTTAAAAGCTAATGAAGGAAAATATTATGGACCAAAAAGTTCAACATATGGTTTGGTTTAACTCCAAAATGCAAAGAATTCCTTGATCAACTAGGTGGAAAAACATAAGCAAACATGAGATTATTTTCAAATTTTGGACTTAAAAATAGTAGTCATATGTACATCTAGTTGATACAGGTGGCAGAGTTAACCAAGTTTGAAGGGCATATAACAAATTTTTTGAAAACAAATTCAGCCACTCCAGATTTCAAAGCAGAGGACAAGCATTAGTAAATTAGTTTTGGATTTAAAGGTAGATTTTGAGGCAACACTTGAGCTGTGAGTCCCAAGGATAAAGACAGCTACTTAGAATTCAATGAAACAACCTCATCTTTCTAGTGCATAATCTTAAACAACTTTAGATTTCTTAGCAGAAGAATTAGAAACTAAAATACCACTCCCAGATTTAAAGGAAGAAGACTTTTTGCCATTTCCATATTTTCTATTGCATATTATATTTTTAGATTGTTTGATAGGGTTTCTTTCCTATAGACTAGTGACAGTTTGAGGAAGATGTTTTCCTACATATTGTTTCATTTTCATTGTAAAAGGGTTGGATTTTGATGCCAAAACCCTACCATTTTTGTAAAGAATTTTATTACAGGAATTTAAATTAAAGTATTTTGGCTCCAGTTCATGATAGAATTTGTTTTTCATTTGTATGTTTTTCCATTTTTTCATACTTTATTTATGCATATGTTCATGGTATCATAGGAGCTAGGGCAAGGCTAGGTTAGAGTATTGACCTCCCTGAAATCCTACCATGAAGTTATTATCATTAGAGAGATTAACTTATTGAACATTTTATTTGAAATAAGCTCCTATGCATATTTAATTGTCACCTTATATCACTTCCTGAATTTATATTTGTTTGGATGTAGAAGTATTCTACACACATCTACTATATTTGATTGAGTAAGCGTTCAGTATGAATACTTAATTATATTATTTCTCTTCTATTCCTCCACCAAAATATTTAAGCTATGTTTTCTATCGAAATTAGATATTGGCACTTTGATTAAGTTTCAACAAGAGAGGGCTTTATTTCTGAGCAGAGATTAGATATTCATTAGCAACCACTTACAACAATAATAGATCTAGCCATTGTTCTTCAAAGGATGTTGTCCAGTGACAGTGAACATCACTAAAAAAAACCTTGTAACACTTGAGCGATCCCCCTCTCGTTCGAGGGCCAGCTTGAACCTAAAGTTTGGTCGAGTTGGTTTCTTAGCACAGTTTCATAGCCAAGAACTACCTTCGAGAAATATAAACAAGACTACCATCAAAACTAGTTTTTTAAACACGTGGATGGAATCGTCCTGCTTATTAAGGCTAGGATACATGGTACCTGTAACCTCATAAAATGAATTAGCATGCATCAAATTTTTAAGCCTTCACATTTGTAAAAGGAGAATCTCATACAATTATCCCATTTATGCTAACAGTTATGCATAATGCCTAGACTCTAGCAATGACCCAAGGTTGATTCTATTTGATAGAATGAGAATTGTACACATCATCATGTATGATGAAATAAACTTTGTTTCAGGCTCAATTCTAGAATTATTTTTTCTTGTTTTGAAATTCAACTATTGAGACAAACTGAACAAAAATGTAAATTTTCTTAAAAGATTTTGTATTACATCACCAAGGAAATGTTCAAGCATCACCTAAGCCCAAATTTTGGGTGTTATAATATTTGTGGACAAACTAAAAGGGGAAGATAACAATACTAAAATGCACTGTCTTTGACTGATTAACCTAAATGTAAAATATATTGTTGTTGATATTCCAGGCCTTACATTTGTATTGATGAATAAAGATATTTACAGTGTTTGGAACATTCAACTAGATATTAATTCCTTTATCATCTTCCTTCTCTAAATTTCCTGGCATCCAAATATGTATGTTGAATTAGGAATATATCACTCATATGTAGCCTACACATATTTCTGTATCAGTAATAGAATTCAAAGCAGATTTGTCAATAGAGATATAAAATTGATATTTAAAAGAAAGATAATATAAGAAACTAGATGTGTATGATCAATTTTCAACCCAACTGCAGGTATCTAGTGCAATGCCACTCCTAGGCCAGCGTGATTCCACCAAGATAAAGGAACCAATCTTTGGTATGCTAGTGACACTCAATTGAACCAATTGCTCACATGGATAGCCATTTTTTTCATTTCATTGCATACCTACACATTCAACCATCAAACAATGATGATACTTTCTTCTATTGCCCTACAATGAAAGGGAATCCTTCCTTATATTTGTTTAATAGTCCCTTTAGGATATTCTTCTCTTTGTTCTTCACTGTAGGAAAAATGAGTCCAAATTTGTAAAGACTTTATGGGAATAACTTAGAAGAATAAAATTAGGATATTTAGTATCCAAATGAAGATTAATTACACATTGAATGAAAGCTTCATAAATTTCATAGCCTCTATGCTCACCTACAATCATTTATCTCCTCCCAAAGTTTTACAATTCACCTTATATTGTTAGAAGTAGATAAAAAGTTGCTTCATCCAGAAAAGGCTCCATTGATGTTTCTTCTCTTGCATTTGCTTTGCCAATATTTTAATGAAGGTGCAGTCTTAGGATTCCATAGATACTTTGGAAGAGTTAATGGTTTCCATGACACAACATCAAAATACAAACTTATGTTGATTTGGACCTAAAATATATGGTATCACATGTAGTATTTGTGATATGGCCCTAACTTGGTAAGATATTCCTTTGAATGAATTCAATTTGTGGTTGCTAAATGGTTGAGAAAACATTAAGATAAAGATCATGAATGCAACCCAATATGCTAACAAGTGTTGTATTAAACTTCTAGCATACACTAGATTGTGAAGAGAGATTAAATGAGTTCGAAATAACTATATCCATGGTTTTATGGGGTGCCCATGAAAAATGCAACATGTCTTACTTCCATTTCATTCAACTGAATGTACAGGGTCCATTTGACCTCCAAATGGAGAAAAGGTTCAGAAATCTTGTCACAGGTCATATTTTAGTATAAGTGCCTTGGAACCTTGTTGTAGGTTATGCTATGTTTCATGGGTATAGTGGTGTCAGAATGAAAGGATGGGTTTCAACCTTATGATATTAAGCATTTCTAGAAGCCACAATGACTTGGATTCTAGAACCTCCAACTCCAACTTAAATTCCATATGGTTTAGTATGATGGAAGAGGTTGGTCCCTTGAAGAGGGAATTGATATCTTATCTTCTTTGACTTTGAGCCCTATAAGTTTAAGCCTCTTAAAATCTAAATTTAATTGCATTTTTAAGCCTCTTAAAATCTAAATTTAATTGCATTATCTTACCCACTTTCCAACCATGTATAGAAGGTATTTTTCACCCTAGAATAGTTTCATAAAAATCTTGTTCTAAAAGTGACTGCGCAATTTGTCAAATCATTACTTCTAAGTTTATTATCGGTTATGTTGTCACAAGTTGTAAGAGTGGCCTCTAGGTGTTAACCACCATTATTTCCATGAATGTTTGAGCCAAGTTTCTCTAGTTTGGATTTGGGTAGCACTAACCTAATCTCCTTTTTCACTAATTTTCAGTTTGAAATAAAGATGACCAAAGAAGAAAGAGTAGAAAATATTGAATAACGAACTACGAAAGTACTTAATCACCGGGAAAACTACTTAATATGACTTGTCGAGTGCCTTAAATCTAATATGGAAACTTTAAAAGTATTAAATTGACGTTTGAAGCCTTGATGGATTCTACTTTCAAAACCTTCATTAGAACATTTGTGTTAGTAATTTTTGATGATATAATAATCTATAGAAAGTCCTTGAAAGATCATTTTCAACATGTTCATAGGGTGCTAAAATTATTGGAGGAGAAACAAATGTATGCAAAATGCTCCAAATATTTTGGGGTACAGGAAGTAGAATATTTGGATCATATTATATCTCATGAGGGTGTTAAGGCAGACCCTAACAAAATTAAAGCCATAAAAGAGTGGAAATACCACAAAGCCTTAAGGAATCTTCGAGGATTTATCAGGATGACAAGCTATTATTGCAAGTTTTTTAAGAATTATGGGAAAATAGTAGCACCTATAACAAAATTACTGGAGAAAGATGCATTTTTTGGGACTCCAGAAGTGTAATAACCCAATTTTGAAAATGTTTAATATTCAAAATGAATAGGGACATAAGAGAAAGGGACATCATATTCCGGAACTAAGGGGAACCTTGCTTAAGGGAGAAATTCCAAGCAAGATTGATATGTGGCAAGCAAGGGGACATAAGGTATTAAGGTGATTGGTAAATAAGAAGACACATGCAAACATCAAAAAAACGTTTGACAACTTAAGCAACAAAAAAAAATTAGGAGGACTAAAGAAACATCAGTTGCATTTGATTGACCTACAAGTTATGGACTAGATTGGAAAAAATGAGCAGGTTGTTGGCAAGAGAGGGACTTAAGGATTCTCCCTACACCCATCAGGAAGGGGGTGTAAGGGAAACACCAAGTCTAGGAGAAGAAAAAGGTTACAGAACCAAAGGTAAATACTTGTCACTAAAGTCCCATGATGAATTGATAGCTTGGAATTTGTCCCTAAAGAAGTCTCCTTATGCCATGAAATTTGGCGCGGGGAAGACTGTTGCATGAATGAAATATCTAGGTGTAGACAATTTGTGGTTGGGTGGTGAGTTTTGTCCATGTTACCTATCTTCTGTGGAGGTAAGTTTTTATCTCATAAGTATCACACAGTGAGTTATTGTGGATACTCTTGTTTGTTCAATGCACTACCCTGTGTATATAGGAAATGCAAGAAATATTTGTATATTGTTGAGTATAATCATATCAAGTAATAAATTGAAATTCCCCTTTTAAGCTCAAGTCCCCATTGCAATTGAGTTGTATTGAAATGGATATTGATGGTCTTGACGATTCGATGTATCCCCTATTTGAATTGAAATTCCTTTTCCAACCTCAATTTCCCTATTTCAAATGGGTCGTACCGAATTGAGTCTCAATTATTTTTCACATTTGATTTGATTATCAATTTCACTTGGTATGATCTGGATATAACAATAATTCCATTATGTTGTTGTAATTTTAGTTATTTTGTGACAATGATTGGAAAGAATGGTTCAAATTTAGTGTTGGTTGCCATAAACATTATAATGTATCTATAATATATATAATACATAAACATTTTTTATATCTTTTAAATTATAATAGAATAACATTAAATTATCTTCTATCAAATTATATGTATTTTAGAAAAAATATATCTACAAAATTAAATACCTCAACATCGATACATAATATATATACCATAACATTTAAATACATTTATCAAATATATAATTAAATTTAATATATAAAAAGTGGGTAATAAGAATGATTCAAATTAAAAATAAAAAACTTTATTTGGGCATTCCCTTTTTGGCTACTGAGTATCCTCTTAATTGCAACCTAATGAGCCAATTTAAAAGGGTTTTTCAAAGTGTGTTGCATATCTACCTTAATGATATACTTCTTACTCTCACTGGTAGTAGTGAATGATTGTGAATTAATCATTTTGAAACAAGGTGTAAGAAGGGATAACAATGAAGGAAGAAGACAAATCCATTATGTTAGACAATGGATACTTATTCCTTCCCAAAGCCTCCTCTGATGATGGCAAAGATGTGTTTCCAATTAGAGATAGAATAAAATTCTCATATCTCTAGGCAGGATATTGTAGAGCTATAAAAAGGGTCTCTTTCACCTCTAGTTACCTCACATTAATATTTCAATCCGGGAACATCTGGTTATTTCAAAGAGTGTCTCAGTCTGAGGCTTAGCACTTGTCAGAGTAATGCTTGTAGTACAACTATTTAAAAAGCTACAAGAGTAAATCAATGTGTATCTACAACTTAACTACTTCAAAAGACTAAATCACACCAAGCGTTGCATCAGCCAAAGGTTCGGTAGCAATAACCCATCCTTTTTATAACTGATGAGAACAGATCTAAGGTCTGGGAACTAGGTAGCAGATGCTAGGGCTCACTATAGCCTAGGATCGTCCTTGATGAATATAAATGAAACGACAAGTAAAGGAAATAGCAATGAAATAGAACAGCACATCAGCCAAGGGTTCAGTAGTAATAACTCATCCCTTTCATAACTGATGGGGGCAGATCAGAGGTCTGGGAGCCAAATAGCAGATGTTGATGCTCACTACAGCCCAAGACTGTCCTTAATAAAATAGCAAATTAGCAATCTGAAAATGGAACAGCAAATAAATGGAACAACAAATAAAATGGAACAGCAATTCAGAAATGGAACATCAGTTGAAATAAGCAATAACCAAGTTCATCAAGCTGTAATTCTATTTAATCACTCCAATCAAAACATCAATCCTTCAGTCTTAAAAGATGTACCCATGCTATGGAACAACACTATCGATTACAACCTTAGAAACACACCGTGTTTAATCTGCTTCTATTATTGATCTGAATAAACGCATATGATTGCATCTGAAGATGAAAATAGTACCATTCAATGATCATATGAAATCAGATCTTTCAAGATAACTGTTATAATGCTAAACACAATCGTAATGGACTCTGTAATGGAGTGACAGTATCTTATAGAGATTAATCAACACTTAAAGGATTGGTAATATGACACAGCATCAATATAAAGCTTTGGTTTACAGGAACATGAAACGAGTTAAACATAACAGAGCATGTAATATAATATTCTTAAAACACAACAGATTACCAGATTACATCTATGAACAAACCACACAGAAACCACACGTATTGGTACAAGAGTAAGTGTCCTCCAGGGTCGGGCCCTTAGCCTCCAGGGGTATACCGCTTAAGATTGATCCAGGCTCAAAGATAAAAGAGTAACCAAGTCTGTATTAAGGCATGAAATAAAATTACAGGAACTCAAGTCTTCAACAGAACATAAAGATCACAGTTCTGATCTTCCTTAAAAGAAATTACATAAAAATTGTCTCCTCCACTAGCCAACAGTGCTATCCTCTATATAAGAAAGATGGCGGAGATATCTAGATACAGAAAATAGATAAAATAGTGATTTGCAGATTTTTTAATCCTGCGTTACTTCTTTCCTTTTCTGTTCCGTGCCAGTATCTCCGCTCCCTTTCCTGGGTTGATCCGTTTTGATCTGTGTTGCTTGCGGCCTCCCGTCAAAGGGACATCAGTTATCTCATCCTTGTCTTTTTCCTTGGAATGATCACCTTTCGTTTTTCCTTCCTCTTGCACATAGGAATGACGATCATCAGTGTTTCCTATTAATCTCTCGTGTTTAGTTATAAATCTTCATTATTATCTAAGTTTCTAATGCAAAAGGCTTTTGAGTTCTAGTGAAAAGATACTAAAATAATCATCGGAACATACCTTCCTTGATACTCCACATACCCCCTAGCTTACCCTTTTTCATGGCCTCATGAAAACATTGTAGTTGACATGCAAAGAAGTGAGGGAGTAGGCTGGAGATGGAATCTCATGAGGGGGCCTACATCCATGATGCGAAATTAGATGATCAAATAAATGGCTTGTCTGGCCCTCGGGCATCTCATACAGGGCTTGGTATCCGGGTGCAGGATGCCAAATGATTGGACTTCGGAACCTATATCCTAATCAGGATGGCCCTGCCCTCAAAAAAAGTTCTCCATAGAGGGGGAATCGATTAGCAGCAAGCTTAAAATTCTCATACTTAAATGGCTCTCTGAGCTAAATGTTCGGATTAGATACTCGATATCGAAATTTAGCTACTTCAAAGGTAGGGTCTTTAATGGAAGAAAAGAATTGAAGCCCCTACCAAATGATTGCTTCATGCATGGGTCCTAATGCTTCAATCACTCCTGGAGCCCTCATGAGATTTCTATGACTTCTCCGTAACTGTTCTGGGTCTCTAGGTTCAGCTCTTACCCATAGATCTAATCCGTTTTCTTGTCTCTGAAATGCATTGTAGGCTTTAATCCATTTAATTTGATTGACTGCAAATGAAATAAATGCTTACAATTGAATATCCCCAACAAAAGGGCCAGGGTTCAGCTCGATCTCATGTTCTAGTACGAGGTTATGCAAATAAAATTCACACAATAACCTTTGCACTTTTACCCCATAATGTTTACAACAATTTATAAAATCATTCATAGTGTTAATTTCTATGGGAGCTCCTGCCTTAACAACCTTTATTTTCAATTGTAAGTACCTTTCCATTAGAAATAGGGCATAGTTCTTGGCAGGGGCTCTACATGCTAGGACATCATTGTATAGAGAACACAAGGTATCCATCTATTTAATAACTACATCTAATCTACGGGTTACCTTGGCAACTTTCTCTTGTTCCTTTCGCCATCCTTTAAAAGCTTGGCTTTCAGATAGGTTGACGTCCCTTAGCTGCTGCTATAATTCTTCATATTTTTCTCGGGGGACCATTTGCTCCCTGAGCTTTTCTTCTTCTTGTTGGGCTTGCTTCAACTGTTGATGAAGGGTTCTTGTTTTCAGGTCCTTCTTCCATGCATCCATGGAGGTCGGGAGCTTTACTTGAACTTTCTTATTGCGCTTCTTTGAATTCATAACCCTTATTACTCCCGAAGGTGGTGCCTCTATCTGAACCATCTTATCATCTTTTTCAATTTTAACACGAACTCCAACCCACTGTTGTTCCTTTTCAAATGGAACAACAGTCTTCTCTTCTGCTGCAATTGGAACAACAGTTTTTTCTTCAGCTTCATTTGGAACAACAGTTTGGCTTCTGCCAAGGTTTTGAGCAGTGGGACAGCTTCTGGTCCTCCGCCTCCTGCTCTTAAGGGATCTTATTGGTATGGTCAAACCTTTTCTTCCTAAATTCTCTTTCACCCTTTGCCTCGCTTTTAGAATCCTAATCTGCTGGTGAAGCCTGACTATTATGTTTAACAATGTCCGCTTTTCCTTTTGTAATTCCCTTATTTCCATCAACTCTTCAGAAAGAACAGCAGGTTGTTCGTTGTGGGTTGGACTGTGGCTAGCTCCCTAATTTTCTCCTTGAGGTGGTTGTTCCGGGGTAAGAACCTTGCTTGGCTCTGTTATTTCTTGGGCTGATTCCTCTTCTACCCTTATTTCCTCCGGACTTTCCTCTGGTGCCTTCTGACTAGGAACGGGTTGTTCCTGCTCAGCATTTTTTGTTATTTTCTCATTATGAACGGGCAAATTTTCTACTTCCGCCTCTTCTGCATGCAATTCCTCGGGTGCGTCTTTCTCCTAGGTTTTCTCTAAGGCCCGGAGGTTAGATGGACTTAGGGGTTGGCCATATTCGCCCATATTGGCCAAAATGTTGGCCAATTCATCTTCCCCTAACGAGTCTTGTAATGGGCTTCCTTCCTGTTGTTCCATTCCTTCCTCCTGCTCGGACTGCTCAACTTCTTTCTTCTCATCTCCTTCTTCTTCAGTCTGCTCATCCTATTCTTCTTCTCTCCCTGCAGATTGCTCTGCCTCCTCTTCTTCTTCTTCTGTTTCTGCCTCTACACACTGCTCTTCTCCCTCGACGTCTTCTTCTTCCGTTTCTGTTTCTGCAGACTGTTCTTCTCTCTTGACATCTTCTTCTTCTGTCTCTATTTCTGCAGATTGCTCTGTTTCCTCGCTATTTTCTTCCTCTGTCTCTGTCTCTACAGTCTACTCTACTTCCTCGTTGCTTTCTCCCTCTGTTTCTATTTCTGCAGACTGCTCATCTTCAATTTCTATTGTTTGGCTCGTGCCTTCCTGGGGCTTCTCCAGCCCTCCTTGTAACCCTGCGAGCCTTGCTGACTTTCTACGTTTTTCTGGTTGTTCAGATGTACTAGCGTCATGTTTTCGCTTTTCGGGTCGTTTTTCAGGTTGTTTTTTAGCTTGCACTTCTGTGCAAGCGTCCTGCTTTCGTTTCTCTGAACGTTGGGGTGTGTTATCAACTCGTTTTCATTTTTTTGGGCGTTCAGATGTGGTCGTCCCTTTATTGATAATAGCAATTAATTCTTCCTAGCTGCTCTGCTGCCGGGTGAGACTATAATTCACTATCAAGTGAATTAATCCATGGTGGCTAACAACGGATTCTACGTGTTGTGCCTTTTTCATACTTCGTGCGACATCATGCAATAGTGAATTCAATAATGCAGGCAAATTCACAGAACATTTTTGTTTTAAGACAGCTAGGAGTTTAAGATGCCGTGGTCTTACCATGTCTTTTCTGCCCTCACAAGTGATGTAGCTCTGGATGATTTTCACCAATTCCGCCCATGGCTCTCCTAGCATTGCTGGTAGCACCCCCTTTCCTCGGATTGTCAAATTCTGGCCCTCGTCCTGAAAGATTTCCAAAATCTTCTGCAGCCTTTCCTTCTTTATTGTCCATACTGGTCCTGTGGCCGGTAGTCCTGTGACTCTTGCTATTATGTCGTTAGTGACTGCTATTCACCTTCCTCTTACTGTGGAGTATTCTTCATGTAGGTTCTATAAAAATTCTTTCGCTACTGTTTCATTAGACTCCTTCAGGCGGTTGAGATAGGTCAACCATCCTACTCTCTTCAGGATTCTTCGGGTTGCAGCCGAAACAGTTAATGTTTGTGGTTCTCGGTGGACTGACCTTCCTCCCATAGTTTCATTGCAAATTCTCAAAGGAATAGCAGTTGTTCGTTGAAACGCAGAGGAGCTGGTGGCATATTCCTTGTTCAAATTCAAATGCAACGGCGTATGCAATGGGAAAAAAACTTCGAATAGCAACTCATGCAGAAGAAAACAAAAATAGCAAATAATCATACCGTTGAGCCATGTTGTGCCCGAGTACAAAATTTTCTCGAATATCGGACTGACACGTGCTCTGGGGAATGATGAGGTTACCTCCCCCCCTGCAATGTGATAGATTGTCCCAACCGTCAAATAAAGGAGCAGCGTCTGTTCTACTGCGAGGCCTTTATGGAACAACTTATGAAAATATGCCATGTCCGCAAAAACAGCGTATTACTAAAATCGAGGTAGAAAGTTAGATTTCTTTTAATACGTAAGGGACTGCGGCGAGTTGATGGAAGTTCGGGAATAAGACATTTGCCATAAATAGTGAGTCTCATGTGGTCACTGTCACTAGCTCTGTAATGATTGGCGATAATAGATAGTCATGCGCTATATGGTTGGGTAATTATATAATTAATTATCACGTCATAAGAAACAAGAGGATATAATCTCCTTACTTATTGGTGTAAAAGTGCGACTTCAATACCATTAACAGAGCTCTGCTACCGACAGGTGTCCATAACCTTGGCAGAGTTGTTTATTTCACCCGGGGAACCATAGTCCTTTGTGTATGCCAGGAAGCGTTAGATAATGTCAAATTGTAGGCCACTATGTTGGCTTGGTGACCAGTTAATCATAATGCCATTCACGAGGGAGGAGCGAATAGTGGGCAGGCCGGCTCGTGGTGAGACCTCCTGTTCCAAGGGTTACTTATTTTGATATACCTTTTGGACCATTTCCCAAGTGTGGTGGCCCTAGTGGGAATGCCACTTCGCTTTCATCCTGATGATCATGGTAGGCCAGCTCGTGATGAGACTTCCTATCCTGCAATTTGACAATTTTTAGAAACCCTGTTTTGCTTCCTTCTTTCTTTCTTGTTTTAAATAGAGAGTCTTTCCTGTTTATACACAAAGGGTGGTTCAACACTCCTTAAGAGTAGGAATGGTGGAAGAAGTCTTAATATCCTAATAGAAAGGTATAGACCCTTTGATCTTATTGCCAAATGATAATAAAAAAGGAAAAAAAATAACCATCATGATACAGATAACCAATCAGAAGGGAGTTAGTAGACAATGGTAGCAAAAGATGATAAATAAGCATGTCTTTCCCTGCATCCTTTCACTAATTCAGGGCGGTCTCTTATAAAGATAACGATTTATGATTTACTGATTTCCGTATACTATGATTTTGTTTCCATCACATAAGTGCATAGTTGTATTCCCAAAAGACTCGAAAGAACATTAGCATTAAGCATCCTTAAGAAGAAACAAGTTGTTTCAAAATCATATGAGTAGTGCTTCGAGCACAACAACAGTTCACAGGTGCTTTTAGTTTGGAGAAAGAAACAGTGGAAATCAACGGTGTTGTTCCTTTTGAAAAGGAACAGCAAAATCAAACAACTGTCGTTCCTTTAAAAAAGATTGGCAGAAATCAAACAATGTTGTTCCTTTCGGAAATAGCAAAAACACACAAGTATTGTTATTTTTGAAAAAGGAACAACAAAAACACTCAAGTGATGTTCCTTTTGGAAAAGGAACAGCAAAAATCAAAAGTGTTGTCCCTTTTAGAAAAAGAACAACAAAGATCAAAAGTGTTGTTCCTTTTGGAAAAGGAACAACAAAATCAAAAGTGTTGTTCCTTTTGGAAAAGGAATAACAAAAATCAAAAGTGTTGTTCCTTTTGGAAAAGGAATAGCAAAATCAAAAGTGTTGTTCCTTTTTGAAAAGGAACAGCAAAAATCACAAGTGTTGTTCCTTTTAGCAAAGGAGCAGCAAAATCAAAAGTGATGTTCCATTTGGAAAAGGAACAAAAAAAATCAAAAGTGATGTTCCTTTTGGAAAAGGAACAGCAAAAATCACAAGTGTTGTTCCTTTTCGAAAAGGAACAACAAAAATCACAAGTGTTGTTCCTTTTGGAAAATGAACAACAAAAATCACAAGTGCTGTTCCTTTTGGAAAAGGAACAGCAAAAATCAAAAAGTGCTATTCCTTTTGAAAAAAAGGAACAGCAGAAGTAACAAAACATGCTGCAAAGATATGTACAAAAAAATAATTCAAGAAGTTATATACAAATTGTAAGGAAAAGTAAACTTCTTAGTGAGTTACAGGTGGAGGAGACTTGTCTTCCTCCCGTAAGATCTCCATATCTGAATATTGGCATAGTTGTTGGCAGAAGGACTCCCGAGTAAGTGGTTTGCGATAAAAACGGACTCGATGGCCGTTTGCCTTAAAGGTATACCCAGAACCATCAATAGTAGTCAATGTAAGGGTGCCATTGTCATGTACTTTCTGAATTTCATATGGTCCCAGCCAACGAGTCTGAAGTTTCCCGGGGAAGTCCTGAAATCTAGAGTCATATAAAAGAGCCCAGTCTCCTTCATGGAAGACTCTGTTTTTAATGAGAGCATCATGCCATTTAGCTCTCTGCTGCTGTATCAGGGCAGTATGTTGAAGTGCAGAGAGCCTGATTTCATCTAGCTCATTAATTTGTTGTAATCGATTAGTTTGTGCCTCGATTAAGTCTAAACCAACTTCTTGTGTTGTTCGTAATGTTTGGATTTCAAATTCTATAGGAAAGATAGGTTGTTTTCCGAACATTAGCTGGTAAGGTGAGTGACCAGTGGTGCTTCTCCATGTTGTTCTATAAGCCCACAATGCTTCTGGTAGTCTGGCAGACCAATCACGTCTATGTGATGCAACTGTTTTTGTTAGAATTGTTTCTATTATCTTGTTGCTGCTTTCTACTTGCCCATTTGCCTGTGGGTGATATGGAGTGGTAATTTTATGCTGAACGTGATAATTATTGAGTGTTTCCGCTATTATGTTCCCAGCAAATTGTGGCCCTCCATCTGTGATTATCTCTCTAGGGAGGCCATAGCGCACAAATAGATGGAGCAGGAACTGTAACAGATTCTTCTGTAGCTCTGGGCAAGGCTTCTGCTTCAACCCACTTGGTGATATATTCTGTTGCCACCAAAATGTATGTTTTTTGGTTTGATGGTGGGTTGATTGGTCCCACAAAATCAAGAGCCAAATGCTCAAATGGTTCAATGACTAACTGTGGTTTCAAAGGCATCTCATCCGAGTGACTAGGGCGTCCCGCTCTCTGGCAACTGTCACATGCTTGGACAAATTTCTTTGCATGTTTAAAGATTGTGGGCCAATAATACCCTGTGTGTAATACTTTATGTGCAGTCCTGCGATCAGTGAAATTTCCACCACATGGTTGTTCATGGCATGCTTTCAATATATCAAAAATTTCATCTTGTCTAACGCATCTCCTGATTTGCATGTCTGCCCCTGTGCGAAACAAATAGCCCCCAATCCAGGAAAATCTGGTACTTCACTGGACAATCTGTTTTCACTCATTAGGGGTTAGATGCTTTGGTAGCTTACCTACTACTAGGTAATTGGCGACATCAGCATACCAAGGTGTTTGAACAGCTACAACAAAGAGATGCTAATCCAGAAACTGATCTTCAACTGCTGCTGCATCGACTGGTTTTGGCATTCTTGGGAGGAAATCAGCCACCGGGTTCTCTTTCTCGGGTCGATCCTTGATTGTAATATCAAATTCCTACAATAAAATCAACCATCTAGTTATTTTGCCATTTGTGACAGGCTTGTTTGCTAAATATTTTATAGCAGAATGATCTGTATACAAGATAACAGGATATCCAGTGATGTAATGTCTGAATTTATTGATAGCATGTATAACAGCTAGAAATTCCTTTTCAGTGACAGTATAATTTAATTCAGCAGGGGATAGATTCTTGCTAATGTAATAAATTGCATATGGTTTTCTATCCTCCTCCTGTCCAAGGACTGCTCCAATGGCTGTATCTGAGGCATCAGATGATATCTGAAATGGCAAATCCCAATTTGGTCCCCAAAGGACTGGGGTTGTAGATACAAGCTTTTTCAGATCGTTGAAAGCACGTTCACATTTTTCTGTCCAAAGGAAATCAATATTATCAGTTAGTGCATACAATGGTGCAACAATACGTGAATAATGTTCTATAAATATTCTGTAATAACCAGAGAATCCAAGAAAGATACGTACCTCTGTTTGAGTAGTAGGAGTAGGAATAAGCAGACGTATTTGGATTTTGGCTGGGTCTACCTGAATGCCAACTGTTGAAATATAGTGTCCTAAAATAAGTCCTTCCGTCATCATCATGTAGCATTTTTCATGGCTTAAACAAAGCCTGGTAGCTATGCAACGTTGTAGGACTTTTTCTAGTGTCTCCAATGCTGGATCAAGCTCATCTCCATATGGAGTAAAGTCATCCATATATACTTCTAGTCCTTCATTTATTAGATCTGCAAAAATGCTAAGGATAGCCCTTTGGAATGTGGTAGGGGCATTACATAAACCAAAAGGTAAAACTCGATAGGATAATGTTCCCCAAGGACAAGTAAAAGTAGTTTTGTCTTGATCTTCAGGGGAAATCTGTATTTGGGTATACCCACTGAAGCCGTCAAGAAAAGAAAAGAAATTCTTCCCTGCCAAAGTGTCCAATACTTGTTCGATGAATGGGAGAGGAAAGTGATCTTTGTGTGTTACCTTATTTAGCTCCCTGTAGTCCACGCAGATTCTCCATTTCCCATTTTTTTTTGGTACCACCACAAGCGGGGAGACCCATTTACTATCAGAGATAGGGTAGATGAAATTAACATCTAAAAGTTTTTGAAGCTCAGCTTTTACTACTTCTTTTAGATGAGGATTTAGTCTTCTCTGAGGCTGTCTAATAGGTCTTGCATCATTTTCTATGTAGATGTGATGTGTACACAATTGAGGATCAATTCCTTTCATATCAGGGTAATCCCATGCAAATGCTTCTTTATATTTTCTTAAGATATGGATGAGTTTTGTTTCTTGTTCGGGTGTAAGGTCGGCGTTAATGTTTAAGGTCTTTCCATGTTCAATTTCCACAATTTTACTATGTGCAACTGAAGTGACAGAGATTGTGTGATCATGTGCATCTTTCAGAGGTTCCTCTTCTACTTCACTATCAAATGTTGCTTTTATCATATGACACAGGGTACAAGATGTGAGTTCAGTTTGACTAATAAAATTGCTGATGGCATCATCTTCTGTTTGGTCTTTGAACTTTAGTGCTTCTTGTATAGTTAATGGAGATCTAATGTTGTCAGTAAGATATGATACAGGGTGCCTATTAGTTTTAACTATTGTGATGCTTGGCTGCGCTAGGGGATATAGTACTAAGTTCTTGATATCCGCCCCCTTGGTTATGATCATGTTCCCTTGCTGACAGCCAATATAGGCATCAGCGGTAGTGAGCCAAGGTATTCCTAAGATCAATGGATGTCCATCAAGTCGGGTTTTAGGGTTTATTATCAGAAAATCAGTTGGGTATTCCCAGGAGTCAACTGAGACCATGACGTCATGCAGTATGCCTTCCGGCCTAACCACAGACCGATCAGCCAATTCTAGCAGGGTTGAAGTGGGTTCTGCAGATGTAATACCTAGCTTTTGGCAAGTAGCAGTTGTCAATATATTGATTGCAGCTCCAAGATCAACTAAGGCATTTGTTAAGGTTTGGCCATAAATTTGAACAGTTACTATTGGGTTTCCTGGGTCTTCATATTTAATAGGTGTTTCCTTTCCTGATAATAAGTCAGATAAAGTACCGATTACTTGAACTCTTGGATTATCTATTGTATTCCTTCTCGATCTTTTTATGCACAATTCCTTAATAGTTTTAGCATATATTGGGATGTCTTGAATGGCTTGAAGGAATGGAATTTTTATGTACAAGTTTTATAATTCTCCCAGAATGTCGAAATTAGGTTGTTGTATGGGTCGAGGTATAACTAAACGTTCTGGGAATGGGGGAGAGGATGTAGTTGTTTGATTCTGAATTTGCTGTCTATTTACATCCTCTTATTGTGACAGATGTTCTCTAGGTAACTGATCTTCAATCTGAATTGTTTTATTTCCCTCTGTTTGGATAACACGTCCAGATCTTAACTGAAGATCATTGCACTCCCTCAGATCAGGTCCTTCTTCTGGTGTTTCTAAAATTTGGAGTGATTGGACCGGTCTATTATTTGGATTGGGATTGGGCTGGGCTGGGAGTTGGGGTCTCAGATTAGATTGGGGGTTTCGCTGTAAAGCTGGCAGTGTAGGTTGAGGGAAAGGAATATTTCCTACTGGCTACTGTGTTGGTCTCTGCCAGTTAGTCTGCCAGACTGAACCTTGTGAAGTGGGGGGAGTCCATTGTGGTGGGTATGGGTTGTTTTGCCAGTATGGTGGGGGATAAGGAGGATTCGACCAACCAGATTGGCTTATCTGATTTAGCCACGGGTTTGCAGAAGGATACGACTGTGATGACCAGTTTGGAAATGGGGGTTGAAATTGACTTTGCCATGTATTATATTGTTGAGTATTGTACTGCGGATACTGAAAAGAAGAAGCTGGGTCTGAAAACATACCAGTTTGTCATGGCTGCCACTGACGACACTGGTTGAGTAGATATACTGTCTCTGGTTCTTCTTCTGCTTCCTTATATACCGCTTTCAGTCCAGGTAATGAGGGACAACTTTCTGTAGAGTGATCCCTTGCACAGATGGCACATGTCTGAACTGTATCTAGTGGACACTCCTTATGGCTATGCTTCTTCCTGCACGTGGGGCAGAAGATTGCCAAATTCTGTTCTGCCTCCATTTGTTTCTGCTTAGCCTACAAAACTTCCAATTGTGTAGTTAGTGTTCCTAGTATATCAGTTTTAAAATTTTCAAATAAATTTCCAATTTCCACATGTGTTACTCCTTCTGATGAAATTTTGTTTTCTCGTGCAAATCGATCATGTTCTGCTGGTTTGATTCGTGTACTGCCTCTCAAACTCCTAATACATAGATTGATTATGTCAGCAAAACTTTCTTGATAAATATCCCCTTTCCCCATAATGTTTAATGTTTCAATCCATTGTTCATTCATACCCCTTATTAATGCTGTTTTCAACACATTATCAGGCAAAGGCAACGATGCATAAGGAGATCTTTGTAGATTATACTGGAAACATTCCACATATTCTTCTAATGTTTCGTTTGGTCTAGCTATCATCTGAAATATTTCATCTTTTAGTTCTCTAGACCTGCAATAGTCTTGATATTTTTTCAGAAAATATTCTTTCATTTGTTCCTAGTTATTTATAACTCCACCACCTAATCCCATAAATCATCTTAGAGCAGCCCCTTTCAGAGTAGAGGGGAACAATTTTAGTTTCTGGGGGTCAGTGGTGTAATCATATCCCCTGCATAGTACATCAAATTTGAATAAAAATGCATCCGGGTCCTTTGATGTAAGTCCATGAAATGTAGGGATGTGTTGAAGGGGGATTGCTTTCATAGGGGCATTTACCGTGGAATCCACTATGGGGTATTGTAATGTAGAGGTTTGGGTGTTTGGAAGATTTTGAGCCATCGGGTCAAATATATGCCAATAACCTTCCGGAATATAAGAGGGTATTTCTTGGTTGAGGAGGAATGTTTTTAACAGGAACAGTTTTAATAGCACTTCCTCTATATGGGATTTCTATTTGAGGGGATTGGGTTTCTTCAATAATAATCTTTACCGCGCTCCCTTTGTCTGGGCTATTCAATGGCTGAGTTATCCTCGGAGGAGATCTTGGCTCCCTAGTCTCCCCTGTTTCCCCTTCTCCTTCACAAAGATTACTGAAATTCCCTTCTTACAGTCGTTTTGGAATAGAATTTTCAATTTCTTGAAAGTCTTGTTCGTCAGTTTGACTATGCACCTCAGCGAAGGCTACAAATGGTGAACCTGTGGCCTGAAGGGAACTAGTAGGCTATTTGGAAGTAAGTTTCCTGGGTCCTACTGAAGGCTGAGATTCAGCTCTCTTATAGATCTCATCTATGAATGTTGATCAACCAAGGGTCACTGACCCCTTAGCTTTTTCTGGCTTTGGTAAAGGTTTGGGATTTTTCTCCGGCTTTTTATGCTTAGTCATGCACTCAATTTAACTACTAAAACTTAAGCAGATAGCAGCAAATATGTAGGAAAGCGGGCAAAGGAGCAGGGCTTTTACATGCTCCGCATGTAGGTTCTTACCTTCCATTTTCGAAACCCAATTCTTCCCTAGCAGGTTAATACACTACCCTGAAAAAACAAATAGCTACACTCTTTCCCCGGCAACGACGCCAAAATGTAGAGCTATAAAAAGGGTCTCTTTCACCTCTAGTTACCTCACATTAATATGTCAATCCGGGAACTTCTGGTTATTTCAAAGAGAGTCTTAGTCTGAGGCTTAGCACTTGTCAAAGTAATGCTTGTAGTACAACTGTTTAAAAGCTACAAAAGTAAATCAATGCATATCTACAACTTAACTACTTCAAAAGACTAAATCACACCAAGCGTTGTATCAGCCAAAGGTTCGGTAGCAATAACCCATCCTTTTTATAACTGATGAGAATAGATATGAGGTTTGGGAGCTAGGTAGCAGATGCTAAGGCTCACTATAGCCTGGGGTCGTCCTTGACAAATATAAATGAAACGGCAAGTAAAGGAAATAGCAATGAAATAGAACAACACATCAGTCAAGGGTTCTGTAGTGATAACTCATCCCTTTCATAACTAATGGGAGCAGATCAGAGGTCTGGGAGCTAAATAGCAGATGCTAATGCTCACTACAGCCTGAGAGTGTCCTTAAGAAACAACAAATTAGCAATCTAGAAATGGAACAACAATTGCAATAGAACAACAATTAAAATGGAACAACAAATAAATGGAACAACAATTAAATGGAACAACAACTAAATGGAACAACAATTCGGAAATGGAACAACAATTGAAATAAGCAATAACCAAGTTCATCAAGCTGTAATTCTATTTAATCACTCCAATCAAAACATAAATCCTTCAGTCTTAAAAGATGTCCCCATGCTATGGAACAACACTACCGATTACAACCTTGGAAACACACTGTGCTTAATCTGCCTCTGTTATTGATCTAAATAAACACATACGATTGTATCTCAAGCTGAAAACAGTAACATTCAATGATAATATGAAATCAGACCTTTCAAGATAACTGTTATAATGCTAAACACAATCGTAATGAACTCTGCAATGGAGTGACAATATCCTATAGAAACTAATCACTACTTAAAGGATTGGTAACATGACACAACGTCGATATAAAGCTTAGGTTTACAGGAACATGAAACGAATTAACCATAACAGAGCATGTAATATAATGTTCTTAAAACACAACAGATTACCAGATTTTGTCTATGAACAAACCAACACAGAAATCACGCGTAATGGTACAAGAGCAAGTGTCCTCCAGGGCCGGGCCCTTAGCCTCCAGGGGTACACCGCTTAAGATTTATCCAGGCTCAAAGATAAAAGAGTAAACAAGTCTGTATTAAGGCATGAAATAAAATTACAGGAACTCAAGTCTTCAACAGAACATAAAGATCATAGTTCTGATCTTCCTTAAA
>APFE030881307.1:198736-226641 GCA_000404065.3 Pinus taeda | reverse complement strand
CTGCATGCGAGGCTATGTGGATGAGGAAGATCCTAGTTGGTTTTTTCGGTTCTCATTTGGATCCTACTGTGATTTACTGTGATAACCAGAGTTGCATTAAACTCTCGGCTAATCCTGTATTTCATGATAGATCTAAACATATTGACATCAGGTACCATCATATCAGAGATTGTGTGCAGCGGAGGATCATGTTGCTTTCGTACATTCCAACGGAGGATCAGGATGCTGATATTCTGACGAAGGCTCTCACCAGGAGCAAATTCGAGTACCACCGAGGCAGGATAGGGGTTGCTGATAATCCATATCTTGTCGAGAGGGAGTGTTGAGATTGCAACAAGATGATGGAGCTTTGTGAAAAGAGTCGCCTTCACTAAGTGGGCCCGCAGGCTATTTTTGGCGCAAGTCTATTTTTAGACTATGTCTATTTTTAGACATATGGATCATGTCTATGGATTGCAGGTTGCTGTTTATGGATAATTGATCAAGTTGAGAAAAAATAGATGGACTTCTATTTTTAGATCACAGCGGAGTGACTGCTCAGTCTAAATATAGAACAATCAAATATTATTAGCTCATAATAATATTTAGACTATAAACTTTGTCTTATTCTCTTGGAGCACTTCAGGATGAGCTACGGATGTGGTACATGCAGATCCCAGAAGGAAATACGTGGTTACCTATGGGATGACTAATATTTGCATGCAGGACTTCAGTTAGAACTCAAGTGAGTTGAGTTTAGTGGACTGGAGGTGCAGTTGATGGAGTTGTGTTCAGTTTAGCTTTGTTAAACTGGTTGTATTTAGTCTAACTGGAAAATAGACTAGAGATGAGTTGGGTGAATTAGTTATTAATTAATTCACAAGTTATTAACTCATAATACAACTAATGACTACATCAGTTAACTCAGTTGCATGTCAGTGCATGTTCAGTTCAGCAGGGACAGGTGTTAGAGAATCAGATTGCTATCAGTTGTGACTATAGTTGTGCACCAGATCTTGCACAAATCAGGGGATTGAGTATGCCAATGAGTTTTCCCACATTGTAGCTTGTTCTCACCTGATTTAGCCAAGGAAAGACGTGGCTGCCTTGGAATTATCACCGGTTCTTGTGAAGGTATTGAGCAGCAGAGGCAGGCAAGCAGCGGAAGAGATCTGAGCCAGTGATTGATTCAGATCTGAGTTGTATTGGGTGTAACAGGTGGAGCTAGTATTGGATTGCTTGTGATAAGCATTGTACTTTGTAATGTTACATGACTCAATCATTAATATACAGATAGTTGGGGTTTTTAGCGAGATGCTTTCCCCGGGATACATACTGTGTTAATGTGTGAATGCTCTTGATGTTTTATTGTTATTGATGCTGCTATATTGATGATCAACGTAGAGGAGCTTATGTATTGTGTATGTTTTCCCCAATAGTACATGATCAGGATAATCTCTGTTGAATATGTGTTAAATTATTCAAAATTTCTACAATTTGTATTGAGAGGCCAAAGCCTCACTCGTCGCTCCTCTTGAGGAATTCTTCTTAGACTTCTTGAGTGGACAATTTGTAGCAAAATGGCCCAGCTCATGACAATGAAAGCACTTAATTTTCGTCATGTCTTTCTTCTTACCTCCATGATAATAATTTGATTTGGAATGGGAAGCTTTCCCTTTCCCCTTCTTTGCCTTAATCACTAAGGCACAATTCTCTTCATCATCAGTCCATGATGAAGAGCCATCCCTGGTGTTCCTCATGATCTCCTCCTTCATCAAATTTGACCATAGTTCTTCCCAATCTGGCAACTTCTCCCAACCATTGACAGAGTCCTTAGAACTATACCAACTCTTTGGGAGTCCTAGAAGAGCAAGACTCACCATATCATCCTCGGCTACCGTGATTCCAACACTTCCAAGTTCATCACTACACTGAGTGAACTTGGTCAAGTATTTTGGAATAGTCTTTCCTTTCTCCATTTTGATTTTACGAAGTTTGTCCTTTAGTCTCAATTTCCTTTGGTCACCTTTGTTCTGATACAAGTTCGTCAATGCTTTCCACTTAGCATACAGAGTCTCCTTGCCATGGAGACTTGAGACAATGTGGTCTCGAACTCCCGCAAGGATTATCTGCCTCACCTTCGCCACACACTTCGAATTTCACATGTAACCCAAAACTCAAAACTTCAAAATCTCCTATAGTATATTGTTCTTAGCTCTGATACCATGTAGAAAATCATGTAGATTCACAAGCTCAAAACCCTACTACATGTATTGCATTAATCAAAAATATGAGAGAAGATACAAAGCTTGTTCTCACTAGAACAATTCCACACAAGTATGCTCAACTCTCTTAGCTCACAAGCAAGCTCTTAGCCAATTTTGTTGCCCTCCAAGCCCCTATTTCCTTGCTCAATTCCTATGGATGAATAGCCCATATTAATGGGAATCGAGTGCTTCCAAAACTACGCAATCCAAACTAGGTCCAGTTCCTGATTACATGCATGATCTATACAACTCAATAAATCATACAACTAATAGTACACTATCCATGCACTCTAGTCTCAACTGGGTCTTTCTCAGAATCGACATGCATGAGTTTTTGATGAGGGAAGCTTCAGTTAACTAGAGTGACACTTGTGGATGCACTAGTGCACCAACTGACTGTTAACTCTCTATTAGTTCCTCAAATAGTTTGGAACTAATTTGACTGAACATAACTCAGTAAAATGAGTTATCTAATTACAACTCACAATTAAACTCATCCTGGACTCCTAAAACTTAGGGAGAACATATACATGACTTCATAAAGACTTCCAACTCGAAATTCCTAAGCTAATTAAATTAATTAAACTTAAATAACTATTTACAAGTTGCTATAAGAATATAACTCGATTTTAATTCACAGTTTCAATTCAAGGACAAATTTAAATTAGAATTTGTTGTTTCCATTTCTCAACACGTGCCTCCCATGGTCAGACCATATTGTATTGGTATGTCATTTCCTCCTGTACCTACTACTTCTCCCTCTGTTGACGTCCCTACTACATGATTGACATATAAAATACATCATCCTCATACATAAAACAAATTCTTTTTAATTAAATGAAAAATGTATTTATAAATATGGACACATAACTTTCAATTAAAAAAAACATCCCGGATGTGCCCAAAAAACAATAATGCTCTAGATCTGGTGCATTATCAAACATAACAACATCAGTAACATTGTGTACATACATATGACACACCGCTTTTGGTTCGCATACATACATTTTCAACATGGTATGTCAAAACAACCTTACGCACCAATGCGTACTTATAACCTTTTCGCATCGCTACAAAACGCTGAGGTTATCGAACGCACGGAGCTATATTTTTTTACTATTATGTTTGTGGTGCATTGGGTAAATATAAACACATTTGGAGTAACCTAAAAATGTACACATACACGTACAATTTAAAGCTTTTCCTGGTGTGTTGTAATTTACAAAACACACCGACAATACCATGGTGTGTTAGGTTCACACACTGAATTAGGGTGCACCTTATACATTTATAGGGTGCAATGCTATCGATGCAAGATAAACTTGTCGAATGCACCACGCAAGAAAAATAATAATAATAATAAATAAAAACAAACAAGCAATTGATTTTTGGACCTATTTTGCAATTCTAATTCTCTAAAAATTTAAATTAGAGAGAAACATAAACATTACCTCGACATTTGGTCGTCAAGGAGGCACAGTTGACATTTAAATGAGAAAAACAAATTTCACCACTGTTTGAGAAAACTGGAAAGCCACACACTAACACGGTACAAAAGGATGATGAGCAAGAGAAGCACCGATGATAATATGCTTGTGTGAGGCAAGAGTGGCACAGATGCTTCAGAGCTCTATAGCACTGCAAATGGTAACAATGAAAATTATGGCTGATAGTTTTTTATTATTATTTAACCTTGTTTTGGTATGTTACTATAACAACACCAAGGCATACTATTTCAACGAGCACCATTTTTTTAATTAAACCCTATAGCAATGCTTCTGTTAAGACGCACTCGGGAATTTTAATACATGAATCGCACGAGTGCTTCTTGGGAATATAGTGCCGCATTTTTTTTTAAATTAAAAATCTCATAGTTGTGCTCTTTGTAAGACACATCGGGGCATTTTAATAAATGAACAACATCGGTGCTTTGCAGGAATATAGCACCACATTTTAAAAAAATATAAAAACCCTATAGTGGTGTTCTTGTTAAGACACACCCGGGCATTTTAATACATGAACTGCAATGGTGCTTCACGGGAATATAACACCACCATTTGTTTAAATTAAAATCCCTGTAGTGATGCTCTTTTTAAGTACACATTGGGGCATTTTAATACAGGAAAAAAAAAATGATGCTTCAAGGGGATATAGCACCAATATGGTGAAAAGAGTTTCAGGACCAACATTTTTTGAATTTAACCTTTGTATGTTGCTATCAAGTAGTGTAAACACCGATATGTTACATATAGGTGGCACGTCGTTGTTTTAAATAATGATTTGATGGTGCGCTATACTATGTATGCACCAGAGCGTTAGCATACTGCTTTAGCACTAGGCCATCATCATAGTATAGCACCAAACTAGGCAAAATGAATTTTATGACCAATATTTTTGTAAATTTAACCCTTTTTCGCGTTATCGAGTAGTATACGTATCGATGCACTTTTTTATTTAGCGCACCATTTTTTTTTTTATTATTTAGAAAATTTAAATTTGCCATAGTGAACCATGTTCTATTAGGCAATGGTGCTTATAAGCATCAGTGCATTTTTATATTATAGACACGTCGTTAAAAAACACATTCACCTACCCACCACGGCTAGTGACCTCTGCTACAAACGGATTTTTGGGCTACTTTTATAGGGACTTCCACAAAAACCTCCACAAGAGGGTCGTTTCATTGTAGTGTAGCAATGTAAATATATCATCGATCTAAATTTCCCTGATTTTAAGCCTTTTTCTTTGTCGTTAATGCCGGGTTTGAATTCGCACAATGTAAATGTTCATTATTTGAAAGACATGAGAAGGATGGAGTATGGGCGAGAAAATAGGGGTGTAGAAGGAAATTTATGCCATTAATGCATAATTAATCTAACTATGAACAAATTTTAAATTAATATCTATGTTTCCTTTTGTTAAGCTTTCCTTGTGCGAAGATTTTATTGTGCGGAGGATGGGTAATGTGCGTGAGAATGGGGGCATTTTCCAGTTTGCATTTTCTACAATAAAATATTTGATTCGTTTTTCATGCTTTGTACATATTTTGCCGCACTTGGTACAACATTTAGTAAATTATTTAGCAATATTTAGAGTTAAAATATTACCAATAATATATAATAATAATAGTGTCAATGTCGAAGAACTGTGCGTAAAGAAAAAACTTACGAAAGTGGAAAACTTTCATTATAACAACATGATATTTAATTAGTTAATTAGCAAAGTCTTTAGTGCAAAATAAGTCGATTATGTGCGTGTGCAGAAAAATCACTAGTGTTCACACTTCAACAGTTTTTCCTGAAGTGAGCTAATAACATAGTAGTGGAGACCAACATTGTTTACAGGTGTCAACATGAACAAAAGTGTTTTTTGTAATTTTTTTTATTAAAAAACTTGTTTATGAGTGCAAATGTGCATCAATTGTGTAAAAGGTCTATGACTCGTGCTTCAAATTGAATCATTTAAGCATGCTTTGAGACCAAATTAATAAGAAATTTTAGAGCTTTAACTATTCTAGCTAAAGAAGTACTGAGCTCTTGCTTTGTAGCTCCAGAATCATGCTCCATAAACTTCAATATGTATTACACTTTCTAACTAAAATGGTGAATTGCAATTCTAATCCCTAACTCTATGTTTGCAAAATTGCTCTAGCAATGTAAATATATCATCGATCTAATTTTCCTTGATTTAAACCTCTGTCTTTGGCATCAATGTCGAGTTTGAGTCTACATAATGTAAACGTTCATTTTCCAAAGGACTTGCAGAGGATGGTATATGGGCGAGAAAATAGGGGTGCAAAAGGAAATTAATGTCGTCAATGCGTAATTAATTTAACTTGAACACAATTTGAATTAGTATTACTATGTTTCCTTTTGTGAAGCTTTTACTATGTGGAGGATGGCTAATGTTCCTGAGAATAGGGGCATTCTCCAATATGCATTTTCTACAATAAAATATTTGATTCGGTTTTCATGCTTTGGACATATTTCATTTTGCAGATTTTTCACCGCAGTTTGGCAGTTCCTCCTAAAGTGAGATAATAACATAATAGTGGTGACCAACATTGTTTATAGGTGTTGACATGAACAAAAGTATTTTCTGTAAATTCTGTGATTAAAAAACTTGTTTATGAGTGCAACCATGCATGAATTATGCGAAAGGTCTGTCATTCAATTTGACAATATGTATTCGAATATGAAGGAATTACCATAATTGCTATGATAATGACAAATGAACTGAAATAAAACATTCGACGTTATTTCCAAATCACAATTTAATCGTCCCCATTGTTATCTATAGACATTGCTATCTAGTATAGATTAGTGCAAAGGTGATTGTATGAAGTTGTGCGGAGGAAGCATGTGGGGAAATAACATTGTGGAGGAAGTTGCACAAAACCACATTTCATTGAGCAAAAGATTTATTTGTGGGATGTGTGAAAGTGTGGAGAAGGTTCATTATGTGCATGAAGTTTCAGGCTTTCATTATGCAGAACCTCGCATTTCGCATTGACAACTTTCATTGCTAATATTTTAGTATCAAAACATATTCCATATGTGCTATTCGCAATAACATTGTCTATGCTTATATTATTGATAATATTTTGTTGTAAATAATGAATTCTATTGCTATTTAATTGATTCGTTGTATGAAGGAAGCTTTGAAGCATTCAATATGGATCTTCGCACTTCACATTGAAGGCTTTCATTGCTAATATTTTAGCATGAAAAATAAATATTGTATGCTTATATTATTGATATAGTTTTAATTGTAAATAATGCATGCGTTCGTATTTCATAATATGTTTGGAATTATGCATATGTGCAGAAGTGTGGAAGAAGTCCAATGTGCGGAGGAACCTTTCAATGTGTAGATCGCCGCACTTGGCACTAAAGGATTTTTGCTAATGTTTCAGTATTAAACAATGCATATTTGTTGTTTGCAATAACATCAAAGCAAGTGCTAGAGTTTTATGATATTGTTGCTAATATTTTAGCCATAAATAATGTGTATCTCGCTATTTCTAAAGTGTTGGGAATAATACTGAGAGGGGGGGTGAATCAGTATTTACAAATCAATAACTTTTTCCAGTTCATATTCATATTTCTTTAATCCATCATATGTTTGTCTTCAGCTAGTGCATTAGTACTTTATTAAGCATTAGATAAACATTAACCATGTGTTGTAATAAATAAGCTATCACACATAAGCAACACACATGAACACCAATATTTAAGGTGGAAACCCAATGCGGGAGAAAACCATCTGTTGTTGTTGTCTCCGTCTTCTTTTTAATATAAATAATAAGTTGTTTACAATCTTGTGCTAGTGCAGGCTCATACCAGTATGCAGGCACCCACCTGCAGAAGGTTACAACCTTCTCTCGTTCTCTAGCTTCTACTAGAAGGGAGCTACAACCCCCTGGCTCTTGTACTGGCAGATATGTTTACCAATACGTAGGCATCAGCCTACAAAAGGCTACAACCTTCACTCTTCCTCGAGGAACCACGTTTCATAAATTTTTAGATTGGATACTCTTGGTACACAACAATACAATTTGAAGGCCACTTTTCATCAAATTTTCATCCTGGACCCATCAGTAACATTGAAGCTCAAAATCAATCACCACTTCAATACAACCATCAAATACATCTACATCACTGAAACCCAATCATCAATCTTTGATATAACTGAAACTTAATCATCACTTTCTGGATCAACTAAACATTGAAACTGCTGACACAACTGAATCAAACAATCACTCAAAACCCAATCAACCGATACATAATCAAAATTCAACCAATCAACTGGAATAGTCAGATCACTATAACCAAAACACATATTTGAACCTAGAACATTATATCAACAACCAGAACCAACTGCAACCTCAAAAATCATATGTCAGATTGTATACACTACTTCAATGAAGCCAACCTGCATGTATACGCTACTTTCTGTAACCCAACATGCGCATACCTTTAAAGATACTGAATCATGAAACTTCTGAATAAAAATTGTACCAACCAGTGACATTCTGAAGATCTACTATCATATTACAGAGTTCTAAACAGATAGAAGCAAAAATTATCCTTCTTACTCAATCAATCAATCAGACTCAATCTCCTTATACAGTCATTTCTACTTTCAGATCTAATGAAGACATCATTAACAGACAACAGTAAAATAGTAGCACTGATCAGATAGATCAGTCATCTCTGAACAACAAGCTTTTATTTTGTATATGCAACTTGGTAGTGTCGAACCAACGTGTAGATCTACAAACACTAACTTATAACTTCACAGTTATTCCAGACTTCAGACATACTCGAGTCATAACATTTAAAGGGTAAATCATTTGTTAGCACTCAGATCTAGCCTATCAATTATCAAATCACATAATGATAAGTCATTTCAGGTCTTATGATCCTGATCCATCATTAGATCTCATCCATCATCAAACACTCTGGTGCATACTTAGTTCAGATCAAGCAAAGCATCAAAAACCCATAACATGCATATTTTCTTTTGATCTAACCCTTCATGAGATATTCATTACTTGCTCACTTAACCCTTTGATCTTCTCCTCCTTATATAGTTTTAGCCTTTCTCAATACCTCGAACCAAAACAACACTTAGAACCTGTGGTATTCTTAGACAAAATCAAGTAACCGTTATTCCGCTCAATATTGTGGGCTAATACCATGGTATGGACCCTTGGTATTCATTAATCTCAATTTTCCTTAATTTTCCATCCCATACACGCTTTTCCTCTTGTGAAAATGTGTGCATACGTATATGTGACTTTTGTTCTGTGAACCCACTTGTATATGTGATTTGGACTAGTTGAACCAGCGCATACAATTGAAAACATTCTTTTTCTTCAATTGCTTGATTTTGATCTGTAGTCCTTTGTTCCATCATCCCGTTCTTCTTTGCCATTACTCTGTTACCTCTGAATAGACCTATTATAATGTGATTTTCCATTGTACATCACTTCTGTAAACACAACTGCCATGCATTCTGCCACATCTTGTTTATACTTTTATCAATTAGTCTATTCATCAAAGACAAACTCTTATCAAGGACAACACATACTAACAATATGACTATATCAAACCATTGACCATTATTTTGTCCATCAATCTATCATCTCTGACCTGCAGATTCATCTAGTTACCATATACTTGTTCTGCTACAAGTGAGTTTCCATCAAGGACAACACGTGCATCGTAATGCAACATAAAGTTAATTAAGTGGGGTCTGCATTTGGCCCACATTTTTATCTCATCCCTTGCTTGTTCCGCATCGTTTGCTTTGCACGATGACATTTGCACAACTTCCTCCACACATGCTATATCTGGACACGATTCAGCCACACACGCTCTAGTCTAGACTCCACCAGAGCGAGTAGTTATTGTAGTAAACAGTTGACATATAAAATTATTAGTAATATCTAATTATAAATAATGCTTGTCTTCGTATTTTCGAATATTTCGAATATCTATTTGCTTAGGCTCTTATATAGAAGTGCTCTTTATGCAGATCTCTACACTTTGCATTAGACACTTTTATTGCTAATATTATTGGTAATATTTTAGTTATAAACAATACATATTAGTAGTCAATTGAGTAAAAATTGTGCGGAGTGCACACAAACTTGTATACAAAACTGCATTTCATTGAGCAAAGCTTTGTTTATAGGACATACAGAAGTGTGGACTGTCAATCTGTCATTATCTTTCTTTGCCTACTAACATATTGATTTGTCGTTCTGCAGTTTTGATATTGTGGTTATCCTTTTTGCTTATGCTAGACAGTGCAAAAATAAACGTATTGCAACAGATTACTCACTGTCGCTTCTACACCTTCATTCTTTCGGACATACTTCATCAGCAAAAGTTCTAAATGAAAAATAGTTTAAAATTAACCAAAGGAACACTTTTTCCTAGCACGTAAAGGAGTTGTGTCTACGTATAGCTATTAGTGAATGCTTGTGTGGATAGATTACACTTTGTGAAAATAAAAAACTATAGTCAATTGATATATTGCAAAATACATCTTCGATTTTCGATTGAGCCTAAACGGTATCTCCAATCTGCATTAGCTTTGGTTGCTTTATGTTCAACATTTGGTGCTTTTCAGACAATATTTAGAGATACCATTCAAGTACAATTGAAATTCAAAGGTGTATTCATCTATGCTTTGATGCCCTGCCCAAATTCTCTATTTTGCGAAGATTCAGAGCTCTATGCAGTACAGACATTGGAGGCCACTTCCAAATTCATCTAGCAGACCTTCAGCCAACAATCGCTCATCGAGTGTGCGGATGTTATAGATGAATGCTCTACACTCCACACAAATTTGGGATAATTTCCCATCATTTACCATTAGCATTAATAGTTTAACATTAATTAGTATTAGCTCCAACTGTTTTCTGCACAACCAAAGCTTTACACATTGTTGAAAAGGTATCAGTGGTAAAGGTCAGCACACATAGCAATAATGTTAACTGGAGATATACGTGGTCATTACACACGAAAACAAGAAATATAGAAGTAGAAGACATTGAGAATGTCATTGATTAAGCAAATAATTGTAAGTACATAACATAAATGGCTAGCAAATTTCATTTTGCACAATGCCTTTAGAATTGCAAGTATAATCTCCAAAGGGAAATCTTGAACATAAAGTAATACAATATAATGTTTTTTGAATTTTGAGATGTTGTTGCTGCTCTATTGGAAATTGATTATGTATTTTGCAACACATCATAGATACAAAAGACAACCAACTCTACAATGATTACGATATGAAAGACGAATAGTTGCAATGCAACATATCCCCTTCCTCTATCGCTAATTAAGTGGGGTCCACATTTCCCTCTTTGGGCATGCTTCCTCCACACAACTTCCCCCGCACAACCACCTAAGCACAACTTCCTTTATAATTTTATTTCTGAACACGCTTAGTTTGCAAAACTCCGTACAACCACCTCCACACTAATCTAGACTAGATAACATTGTATATAGACATCAATGAGGACGATTAAAGTGTGATTCAAAAATAATGTCAGTTGTTTTCTTTCAATTCATTTGTCATTATTATAGAAATTATGGTAAGGGGCGATGAAAAACCTAGATAACAGTGTCTAGATAATAATTAGAATGATTACAAATCTAGATAACGATCTATCTAGGGATGTTCCATAAATATGTCTTTTTGTTGTTTTATCTACTAAAGTATCAGTTTGACGTTATGCATTATTGACACTCCAGTTATATTTTTTCTTATGCTTGACTGCGACAATGAAAAAATAAATGTATTGCGTAAAATCGCTTATTGTTGCTTCTACACGTCTATTCTCCCATACACACTCAATAACATAGTAGCGGGGAGAAACATTATTTATAGGTGTCGACATGAACAAAAGTAATTTTTATAAATTTTGTGATTAAAAAACTTATTTATGAGTGCAAATGTGCAAGGATTATGAAAAATGTCTATGAATGTGCGGAGTGAAGAGATCCTCACAATGAAAACTTGAAAGATTCCTCTGCACAATGAATTTCCTCTTTAGTTCTTCACACATGCCTATTTACACAAGAATAACCATAAACAAAGCTTTTATTGTTCGTGGAGTGTAATGTTTAATAAATTGATCAACAAAGTCTTTAGTGCAAAAGAATTGTTTCTTCTGGAGTGTGGAAACCACACTTGGTCTATAAGAGGTGTTCGTTGACATCTGTGCTTAGGTGGAAAGTTTCACGTGGATAGATTTCAATGTACGAAGATGTTTCATTGGGGATACAAAAATCATAATAAACATTAAATAACAAAGAAACTATTCATCATTAATGTTTTGATGTGGATGGTTACCAAAATTGAAGTGGTAGTCTAGAATTAGACTAATGGTTCACTTAAAAACCAATCAGCTAAGCATTAATAAGATTATGTAAGTGTATTTCCTCCCGAGGGTCCCGCTAAGCTGACCAATCACCATCGGCCCCACTTTGACTTCTTACTCCTTGAGCACTTCATTCTCCACCATTGATCTGGCTCCTTCAGATCCAACGAATATCACGTCGTATCACGTGCCAACTAGCCCAGACGATCTCCACCGTCGATCTGCCCTGTTCGATCTAACGGTTATCGCACCATCTCGCATAAATTCTTGCACGACCGATATCAGTTTGAGAGCGCACGAGAAAAGTGGTTTCCCATGCGACATGTCACCAACTTAGTTTAATCGCGCAATTTGGAGAAATACCATTTCCCATTTATTTTCCATGCGATATACCACTTACTGCTTTATAATACTACTCACGTGTTTAATACAAAACCTTTAATAAATGTGCTTAATAACATTTAGCACCTAATATCGATATTAACCCTTAACGCTAATTGACTGTAATTAACAATAAATACATAAATCGAAATAATACCCGATTAGGGTACAAAATGCTGATACGCATATTCAAGAGAAACTCTCCACCAGGAATAACACGCAACACCACACTTAATCAATTATTAAATAATACAAAAATTATAGAGTCTTGGCCTTCTCGGCTCGATTACAACAATTTGTCTGACCTTTGTTTCCTCGCAAACCCTATCTCTCTCTCAATCTTTCGCTTACTTCCTCTCCTATTCCATTCCAATCTATCCTTACTTTTTTTCCCCTTTTTTTTTTATGGATTGAATCCTATCCTAACAACATTGACAACTCAATCTCTATTTTTATAAGCTCAACTATTAAATCCCTATTCTCAAGCTCTGATACACACCTATCCTAACAACTTATCTCCTATTCTAAAAATAACACAATGGTTTAATTATTACAATAATTGAAATAAAGATCAATTCGAGACGTTCAACCCTCTCTACTAAAACTCATTTTGACCACTCAGGTCAAATGAAATTCATCTCATGTTAGCCACAACATGTGAACATACAATCACATTGTTGTCTAAGTCTGGATGCTCCTGCATCAAACTCCCGGGGAAGAAAAGAATCATCCATCAAACTTTTAGGGTTTACTCCATACTTCTGCAACTCTGCTGCTGTCAACCAACTGACATCCTCTATTGGTTGTCCCTCCATTTGACCAAAATATTTAAAATAAACATGTCCTTTGGTTCTCATGGACGTGTCCTGGTCCCAACACGGTGAAGAGGAGTTGACCTGGGATAGAGCAAGCTCTCGAGGCAGGTGGTGTTCCATGTAAGGCGTGTGCTTCCAACACATTGGAGCGCGAACCCTGGTTGGTAGAGAGTGGACGGATGGATAATCGTTTGAGGGGAGGCTCGATGGTCCTTTGTTCGAGGGGAGGATTGTTGGGTATACGACCAATGTCCCACATTGACTAGAAGTGGGGAGGATCATGGGTATATAAAGATGGACAAATATCTCCATTGGTATGAGGCCTTTTGGGGTAAGTCCAAAAGCAAATCCATGAGGGCTTAGGCCCGAAGTGGACAATATCATACAATTGTGGAGATATGTGGTGTCCAGAGTCCTTACAGTTTACTAGCCTAATATCAGTGTTACCTTATTGGTCATCTTATCCATTGAAGATTTTACGAGATAGACCGGAGAGAGCCTTCTCCTGCCCCGTAGGGCTAGCTACGAGGCTAAAAGGTTTGATGTTGCCTTGAGGTTGGCCTTTTTCAGCCTAAGGTGAAATTTCAAGCGCTAACATACTGGTGACCATACTGGGGAGAACATTCAATTTGTTGATTGTCTTGTCCCAGTACATGCAATCAAGGTGCAGATCTGATGCTGATGGTGGACAGCAGTCAGATACATATGCAGGCTGAACCATTCACCTGGCGGCTCCAATTCGATCCAGACACTCCAGTGCTTGTTGATCCGTTCATGCCATGGAAGGGTATGTGGCAAACCCTGCCCTGTGTGAAGCTCTAAACAAAGTTAGAGAGTGGTTCATGGATATTGAAATTAACGAAGAATTTTTCAGTACCTTCTTTCAAGGTTTGAAATTGCTAGAGTTTTCTTCTGAAGCTAAAACTGTTGCTTGTGAGTTAGTTGTTAAAAGAATCGAAAAGGAGATTCAGTGTCTCGATGAGCAAATCCAGTCATACGATTTCCAAGACCCTAAAAAGTTTTTGGAAATCCTTCCTCCATCCAAAAAAAAAAATCATAGATTTGCCTACATATATTTACATTGACAATGTGCAGCTGGAAGTATGCATTGCAGAGTTGGGGCAGCCAACAGGGACTGGCTTCCGTGATCCTATTGCGGCATATATGGACATGTTTTTCAGTTTGATGGACAAATCAGGTTGTCTTTTCCGTAACCAGGGTCAATACGTGCATGAAGGGCTGCCAACAACTGCATCTGTGACCTCGTGGCAGCATTCTCAAGCGGCTTCATTTTCAGGTTTACTTGAATGGCTAATTTGGCATTTTAGGATTACCTGATCTAGTGTTTGTACAGCAAGGTAGGGTAGTTTTGTAAATAAATAAGCAGCGATAAGAGCAGCATTTGGTTTTAGTTTGCTTGAAGATTGTTTGAGATCAGATCAGTTTGAAAATAAGTCAAGAGTTGTGTTGATGATGACTCCATTGCCCAATGGGTGGAGGCACTGTCTGCTCTTCCAAAGTTCTGCGGTTCTTGGCACCTCCACGGAGCGGCAGCTGCCATCCCAAGTGGAGCCAATGTTAGACTCTGTCTCATGTCATAGATTGATTCTTCTTCAAAACAGGGTTTTGAAGAAGACATCATTAATGTGTTGTTTTAGATTATGTAATTTATCTTCAGCTCTTCAACTGGCAGTGCCATCAGCTCTTATCCCTGCAAAAACACAAACAGTAAGATCATCGATTTCACATCAACACCTGATTATGTTTCAGAGCAGCGCTATAGCATAAAAGGCTATTAAATTCATTGCTGGAGTTTCTTCCAGAGCGAACTTTGGTTTTGATTAAGCACAATGTTGAAACTGTGGATTACATGAAACAAACAATACGAAGACTCTCTATGACTTCCAGAAACAAGTCAAACAATGTGTGAAAAGGAATGATGAGCTGGGACAGGTTGAGTATCTTTTCTCAGACAAGATAGGGACATTGACTCAAAATGTGATGGAGTTCCACATGTGTTCAATTGATGGAGTAATATATGGTTCTGACGTATCAGAAGCCCAAACTGTGGGCACTTTTACATCAAAATAGATACATGAGAACAGGTCCAAAAGTGAGTTTCACGAGAAAGGTTTCAACTTCTATGATCGGGAGGCTGCGCATATTCCAAATCACAAGTTCACTGCAACACACTTTGCAGTTGGTGATGAAGGAATTGATTCTAGAGGAAGGAAGCTTGAATTCAGCTCTTCAAAAGATATTAACAAGACCTCTGAAAGCAGTCTTTCAGTACCTTCATGTCCACAAGAATTTCAAAAGACAAGTTCTTCAAAATCAATTGAGATGATTAGTTCATGGAATCGAGTGTTACAATCTTCAACTCATACATCGAAGCCTCTATTACCATTCCCAGAATGGAATATCGATTTTTCTGAGTTGAAAATGGGTGTCCGTGTTGGTATTGATTCCTTTGGAGAAGTTTTTCGAGGCATATGGAGAGGAACAGAAGTTGCAATTAAGGTCTTGCTTGAGCAAGATTTGACTGAGGAGAATATGGAAGACTTCTGCAATGAAATATCATTGCTAAGCCGCATGCGACATCCAAATGTCAGCTTATTTCTTGGAGCCGGTACAAAGCCGCCTCATCTTTCAATGGTCACTAAATATATGGAAATGGGTTCTCTGTCTCACTTGATCCATACGAGTGGCCAAGGAAAGAAGCTCAGTTGGCGAAGAAGATTGAAGATGCTTCGTGATATTTGCAGGGGGATGATGTGCATACAACGGATGAATATAGTGCATCGAGATCTGAAAAGCGTAAATTGTCTTGTTGACAAACATTGGACAATTAAAATCTGCGACTTTGGTCTTTCCCGGCTAATGACAGAGCTCCCCATAAAGGATTCAACCGCTGCTGGAACTCCTGAGTGGATGGCACCAGAACTTTTGCGCAATGAACCGTTTACAGACAAGTGTGATGTGTCCAGTCTTGGGGTGATAATCTGGGAATTGTGTACCTCAAAACGTCCTTGGGAAGGTGTGAAACCAATGCAAGTGGTTTATTCTATTGCACATGAAGGGCCGAAATTGGAGCTTACCTTGTTGGTCCTTCTTGGAAATGGCTCATTCAACATATCACTGCATAATAATTGAAAGTTGGTCCGTGCCAGATGTCATAGTTTTGGTTGAATTAAGGCCTAGAAAATGCTGTGTTTAGAATGAGAGGTGGGATTTCGTTTCATTATTCACAATCTTAAAAGTATACGTGTTGCATGGCTGCCCTGTTTAGTGCCCGATTTTCGTGATGCATTCTCTTATCAATGAGAAATGCCAAGTCAAGATACGCCTAACACAGAACGAGGATATCCATCATAGCAAGAAAACAGGAACGAATTTCCTATTTCAAGACCTCAGAAATCAAAAAGATATGCGCTCCAGTATTTGTCTTTTAATTAGCCAATGATCAGAGGATTTTTAGGGACACGGTTTTATTTTAGAATAGAAGGTTGTTCTCTTTTCTAATTTATGGTAATTTCAGTTCAAACAGCACCCGGATTGTTGGGTCGATCTGTTGTTTTTGTTTTAGAATAGTTCATAAAAATAATTTTTTGTAAAAGTGGGGAAGAGGGAGTTCTGAGGGCTGAGTGCTGGAGGAGAACTGAGCTCCATTGTACAGTCTTGACACAGGTATTTTTAATGAAAATTTCACAGCTCTGACTTCTGAGATTCCTGTGGTATGATAATTTAGCATATGTTTTTCTCTTGTTTCATATGTAATCTGTTATGTTTCATTTCACTACATGATCATTTCTAACTGAACAAATGAAGTGTTTAGGTAAGAATTCATGCCTGCCATGCTTCTGCCTATAAGTTTTGTTCATGTTCAATGTTTTCTTCTGTTTGACAAGGATTCAAAGTTATTGTTTGCCCTTGTCAGCTCCTCACCGGTCTTGCCATCCCATTTAAATCTAGATTTGGTGTTAAATTTCTTGCCTACCTTGCCTCAGTCGATAATCTGTGTTGTTCATTATATTTCTCTATTCAAGCTGTGATTTTGCCCATGTAGCCCAGAAAAACCCCGTTATTTAATTAAAAACCCCTTTTAATCAGTTTACTAGCCTAATATCAGTGTTACCTTATTGGTCATCTTATCCATTGAAGATTTTACGAGATAGACCGGAGAGAGCCTTCTCCTGCCCCGTAGGGCTAGCTACGAGGCTAAAAGGTTTGATGTTGCCTTGAGGTTGGCCTTTTTCAGCCTAAGGTGAAATTTCAAGCGCTAACACAAGTCTTTGACTAAATAAGCAACATTAGTTTATTACAATAAGGACTTTAATAAACATTAAATAAGAGACATCATTATTTCATTTTAAACAAGAGAGAAACTATTCATCATTAATAAGGTTCTATTTCAAAAAACTTACTTCTATAATATGTTGATAGGTCATTGATCAAATTGTTCACTTTGGCAATTATAATGTTATGTGATGAGAATATGGGCATATGATATGACCATTAACAACAAGTGCATCATTTATGGTGTGTTGGCAGTGCATCGTTTGCCCATATTGCCTGCACATAATATGATCGAGTAGGGCCTCTTGGTAATCATAGGGCTTCTCTTTGGAGCATTCGGGTCTGCTTAAACAATAAACAATATAAGCTCTTCTTTTTTGTAGCTATTCCTTTAACTTTTATTTGAAATAATAGCGTGGCTTTATCTATTCATGGTGCGATTATTGTGCTACTTTCCTTGTTGCAATTGCAGACTATTTTATTCTGCTGATTTTATGTAAGGCAACAAAAGCACAAACAATGCTTGAAGCTCTTAAATTCAATTTGCAAAGAGAAAACGTCGCAGGATCTGTAGACAACACCTTTTTTTCGGTTGTCAACATGTGATTCGAAGATAACGCCTGTTGTTTTCTTTCAATTCAATTATGATTATTGTAGAAATCATGGTAATTCTTTCATATTCAGATACAAATTGCGTAAGATTGCTTACTATAAGTTATGTTGGCTATGCGATGTCAATATTGAATCGAAGACATTGAAACGATTAAAAAATATAGGCTAGATAATAGTGTATCTGGATAACGACGAGGACAATTAAACTGTGATTCAGGAATAACATCAACTATTTTCTTTCAATTCAATTGTAATTATTATAGCAATTATGATCATTCCTTTGTATTTGGATATAGATTGTGACAAATTTCTTACTGCCACTTCCCTTGGTTGTATGTCGTCAATGTTGCATTAAAGGCATTAGGGCAATTAAAAGTATAGATAACAATGTATCTAGATAATGATCTATCTAAGGACATGTCGTGATACAACAAGAATGAGTTTTTCCCCTTTTGAATTGCTCAGGCTTCTGTCTCGTTGAGCTATGGTTGCTTTATTTAGTGGCAGAGCAGTGTTGCAACAACTATTCAAAAAAGCAACTGCATAAAGCTCTGAATCTACACAAAATAGAAGATTTTCATAGGACCTTGAAGCATAAATGAACACATTTTCAATTTTTAATTGTGTCTAAATGACATCTCTAAATATCGTATGAAAAGCACCAAGTGATAAACATAAAGCAACGAAAGCTATTACAGATTGGAGATGTCATTTAGGCTCAATTGAAAATAAAAAATGTATTTTTCAATATATCATAAATCTGGAAAATAGCTAACGCTCATGTGACCATAATTTTTGCTCTTCGCACAAACATTTGGTAATAGCTGTATGGAGACACAACTCCTTTAAGTGGTAGAAAAAGTGTTTCTTTGGTAAATTTTTAAACTCTTTCTCATTTAGAACTTTTGCAAGTATAACTACAGAAGAATAAATGCACATACCTAATTGATTGATGAAAGATTACATTGAGCTAATATGAAGCTAAGAAAAAAAAAATCATTATTCACAATGAAGAATGTGGCAAAGACAGGGTATGTTCGGGAGAACAGGCGTGTAAAAGAGACAGTAAGAAATCTGACACAATACATTTATTTTTTCATTTGCACAGTCTGGCATAAGCAAAAAAGATAACCAGAGTGTCGAGAATGTAGAATGACAAACCAATAAGTTAGTAGGCAGAGCAAAAAAACGTGAGATTTACGACACGTCCCTAGATAGATCATTATCTAGATACACTATTATCTAATTTTTTATTATCGTTTTGATGCCTTCGATGCAATATTGATGGCATACAACCAATTTAACTTGCAAAGAATGATTTGATTGATATTGACATGGCAACCACATGTAAATAGCCAAAGTTGTTGACATTATTCCCAAATCACAGTATAAACGTTCTCATCATTATCTAGATACACTGTTATCTAGCCTAGATTTTTAATTGTTGCAATGACTTCGATGCAATATTGATGACACACAATCAGCAGAAGTGACGGTAAGCAATCTACCATAACTGTTATAATTATCAAAATTGCCATAATTGTTATAGTAATCAAAATTGAATTCAAAGAAAACAATCAACGTTTTTCCCAAATCACATGCTGGCATTAAAAAAATAAATAAAAAAGGGGCGTTGTCTATGGATCGTGTAGCATTTTCTCTTTGCAAATTACATTTAAGAACTTAGAGTATTGTCAAAGTTTTTGTTGCCTTACATAAAATCACCAGAATAGAACAGTTTGCAATTGAAACAAGGAAAGTAGTGCACAAATCGCACCAAGAATAAATAAAGCCTTGCTTTTAATTCAAAGAAAAGTTAAAGTAATGGCTACAACAAAGATGAGCTTATATTGTTTATCGATGTGCTATGATGTAATCACACTAGGACACTCCGAAGAGAATCCTGACGATTACTAGGAGGCTCTACTTGATCATATTGTTTTGTGTTGACAATATGGGTAAATGATGCATTGCTTAATATTAATGGTGATATCATATGCCCATATTCTCAACACATAACATTATTATAAAAAAAAGTGAGCCATTTGATCAATGATCCATCAACACATAATGGAAGTAAGTTTTACGAAAATGAACTTTATCAATGATGAACAATTTCTATGTTATTTAATGCTTATCAGGCTTTTTGTATCCCCAGCGAAACCAAATCCAATTCGATGCGATTGCCAATTCAAAACTATTTGCAAGAAGATTCCCACCTAAGCACACCCCAATGAAACCAAATCCAATTTGATGAGATTGTTAATTCAAATCTATACATAGGAAACTTTCCGCCTCAGCACAAATGCCAACGAACACCTCTTGTAGACTGAGTGTGGTTTTTGCACTCCAGCAGAATAAGCTTCTTTTGCACTAAAGACTTTGTTTATCAATTGATTGAAGATTATGCTCCTTGCACAATGAAAGTTTTTTTTTTTATGATTATCCTTGTGTAAATAGACACGTGTATAAATGTAGAGGAAATCCATTGTGCAGAGGAAGCTTTTAGGTTTTCATCATGTGGATCTTTGTGCTTTGCCTACGCATTCTGCACAATCACAGACCTTCCGCATAAGTCATGCACGCTTGTACTCATAAACAAGTTTTTTAATCACAAAATTTACAAAAATACTTTTGTTCATGTCTACACCTATAAACAATGTTGCAAAAGTGTGAGTAAGCAATATGACACAATACATTTATCTTTTCATTTGCACAATATAACATTAGCAAAAAAGATAATGAAGCGCAAAGAATGCAAAACGACAAACTGATACATTAGTAGGCAAACCAATAGAATGACAGATTGATGGCACGTCTCTAGATAGATCGTTATCTAGATAAATTGTTATCTACATTTTTAATCATCCTAATCGTTATCTATATACATTGTTATCTACATTTTTAATCACCCCAATGCCTTTGATCCAATATTGACGACATACAACCACGGGAAGTGATAGTAAGCAATTTAACACAATTTGTATATGAATACGAATGAATTACCATAATTACTATAATACTGACAATTGAATTGAAAGAAAACAATCGACGTTATTCTTGAATCAGAGTTTAATTTTCCTCATTGTTATCTAGATACACTATTATCTTGTCTAAAATTTTAATCGCCCCAATGCCTTCGATGCAATATTGATGGTATACAACCAACAAAAGTGGTGGTAAGCAATGTCACGCAATTCCTATCCGAATACGAAACAATTACCATAATTCTATAATAATCACAATTGAATTGAAATAAAACAATGTGCGTTATTCCTTAATCATAGGCTAACAACTAAAAAAAAATTGTTGTCTTCTGAGACCACAAATTTGCCCCGAAAGTCAATTTTCACCGGAATCCAACTATTTTTTTTTTCAAATAAAAACTAGCCATAGGAGCGTTTACATTGTTTTTTTAATGGTGGAAATGAATTCGGCACTGTCACTCATATTTCCCAAAATCTCTGTCGAATTTTGATCAAAATATCATCAGAATTTCCACTATTTTCTGGACAAAATTATGGCCTCGTTAGGCTACTCTTGGGAAAAAACCAACACGAAAAATGGTTGTTACGACTTATTGAGTATCATAATGATACAACCGAAAAGCCTCGCGTTGGTAGGAATCACTATAAATTTGAGAAGTAGCACGTGTAAGCTATCCTTTTGGGACTAAACTAAAAAAGATTTCACGTACTTTCCACACATGTGTATCAATCTGGATATGCAAGCGCTAATGATAAATCCAATGTAATAACCGTCTAAAAAAAATGGCAAGTCCTGTGAATCTGCTATAACTATAAAACAATAACCAATGGAACGAATCCAATAAAAGAACTGAGTAGCACAACAATCAAACCATCAATAAATAATGCCATGCAATTAATTTGCAGAAGAGTTAAAGGATTATCTACAATGAACAAGAGCTTATATTGTTTGTTGATGTGCTCTGATCCAAATGCATCAGGATGCTCCAAAGAGAAGCCTTATGATTACTAGGAGGCCCTACTCGATCATAATGTTTTGTCCTGAGAATATGGGGACTTGTTGTTAATGGTAATATCATATCCCCATCTCCTCAACACATAACATTATAGTCAACAAAATGAATTATTTGGTCAATGATCCATCGTATTGATTAAATGGAAGTAAGTGTTACGAAGTTGAATCTTATTAATGATTAATTGTTTCTATGTTATCTAAAACGATATGGTAATGTTTCTTATTTAATGTCTATTAAAGTCCTTATTGCAATAAAATAATGTTGTTTATTTAAAATAAAATAGTAGCTTCTTGTATCCTTAATGAAACCTCCTTGTTCACTAAAATCTATGTGCAAGAAACTTTCCACCTAAGCACAAATGTCAACGAACACCTCTTGCAGACCGAGTGCGGTTTCTGCACTCCAACAGAAACAAATTCTTTTACACTAAATACTTTGATGATCAATTGGTTAAAGGTTGTGCTCTCTCCCAACTACAATGTTATTAGCTCACTTTAGGAGGAACTATGTAAGTGCGGACAATACCCCCACATAATCAACTTCTTTTGCCCTACAGACTTTGCTAGTTAACTAATTAGATGTTCTATTGTCATAATGAAAGCTCTCCATTTCTATAATATTTTTTCTTTTCACGCAATTATTTGGAATTATATTATTAATATATATTATTGGTAATATTTTAATTCTAAATATTGCCAAAATAACTTACTAAATGATTTAGCTATTCTTTTTCTCTAAGTAATTTAAATTCAAAATATTTTTGCAATTATATATTATTGGTAATATTTTAATTTTAAATATTGCTAAATAATTTACTAAACATTGTACCAAGTGCAGAGAAAACTCTGCAGAATGAAATCTGTCCATAACACGAAAACCAAATCAAACCTTTTATTGTAGAAAACGCAAATTGAAAAAACTTTCATTACGTTAAGACTTAAAGTTATAGAGTTCCCTTTGCACCTTCATTCTCTCATTCATATCTCATTCTGCACACATCCTTGATTTCACATAGCTAAGTCTATAAAAGTTTTTAATGAAAAATAGTTTAAAACTAATCTTCCGTCTACATCCCCTTTCTCGTGGATATTACCCCTCCCCTACACAGTAAGCTCCGTACAAGGAAATCTTCACAAAAGGAAACATAGTAATACTAATTTGAAATTTGTTCATAGTTAAATTAATTACGCATTGATGGCATAAATTTCTTTTTGAACCCTTGTTTTGTCTCTCATGCGTCATCCTTTGCACATCCTTCAGACGATGAACATTTACAGTGTGCGAACTCAAAAACGACATTAACAAAGACAAAGAGGAAACTTAGATTCGATAGTATGTTTACATTGCTAAAAGGATTTTGCAAACACAAAGTCAAGGATCAAAATTGTAATTCACCAAGTTTATTAGCAACTCTAACAAATACTAAATTTTATAGAGAATGATTATGGAGTTATAGAACAACAACTCAATACTTTTTTTTATCTATAACAGCTAATGCTATGGAATTTATCTTCTATTTCGTCTCAAAGCATGCTGAAATGATTCAATCTGAGGCACGAGTCCATTTCAACCTTCTAAATCAGAAAATGGTGATATTGGAGTTGAAGATGAAGCAACTGCAATTGGAAAAAGAAACATTGAGTTTTCATCTAGATAATCTGGGTCACGCAGAGGACGTCAATGCTAAGGAAGACCCTAATGAAAGAGATGATGTTATCATTGTTGATTTGGGGTAGAATTAGATGTGCTCTAGGCCTCAAATTTTACAGGGAGGCTTGGGCACATGCATTCCAACGAACCCATAAATTGTTTTGGGAAATTCCACCCGTAGATGATTATATTAAAATAATTAATGTTTTTAATGAGGTTCCTAATTCCAAACTTAGGAAAATTAAAAAATTAATGGGTATTAATCTAATTGTGGGTGAATATTCTAGATAAAGATGAAGACCAAGTCAAAACAATCTGAGCCTTTTATTAAGAGTTAATCTAGGGCGTTGGTTGTCCAACAGGAAGATATAAGAAGGGGCTTAAGGGTCATTTGGAAAACACACCAAGAGAGATCAAGAAATTGTTTTGAAGTGATAAGTTCTCAGGGGAAAAAATCAATTGAAGAGATCTTTTGCAGCAGAGGGCCAGTGAGAATCCAGAAGAAGAAAGTTCCAAAGAGTATGAGGTAGAGGGAGGACAGAAAGATGTCCAGAGGGAGACTAACACTAGCCCACGCAGTGTTGATGCAGAGGCAACATAGTCCTTGAGGGGAAGTTGAGTTTCAGTTGTCGGAAGCCGAGGTGTGAGTCCGAGAGGCAGAAGATCAATTTTCTCAGCCAATAGAGGATCCAGAAGAGGGGCAGCATAATACCCAGTAGGGGTGATGCAAAAACTGTCGGGAGTGACGTAGTTCTGCGCAGAGGCCACATAGAGGGTGACGCAAAGCCTCTAGTTTAGCAGGATTAGTCACTCATTCTCCTAGTGATAGGGTGAGATAATTTCAAAATTATTTTGTCCAGTATTCCATCTGTATCAGATTGCTAGCTGAGCATCCTAGAATTGAACTCAGATTTTCTCCTGCATAATAATAAAATCCTCAGAGCTGTTGTATCAGTTTTCCCACATTGGGTTTTTTCGGGGACATTTGTCCAAAAATAACGGTGTCCTATGTGTTTCTATTTCCTTGCTCCATTTCTATGTTTCAGAATCATATTTAATTTGGTGTAGGTTGCTTCAGTAATTTACTTCAATATTTCATGAAGAAATCTGAAATAAGTTTGTAATGTAATTACAATCTAAGTGAAGTAGATTTAGTTGGTTGCAGTAGGATTCTTGAGATTGTTAAATCTAGGAATTATCACATGGTATCAGAGTTGTTGATGTAAAACAGGGAAGAGCAGATCTAGCACTGAATTAAGGACCAACTTGTTGCAACAAGAAATAGTTCGAATCCTCTGAGGAATTGCGCGATTCTAGCCAGGAGGGCTATATTTTAATGGGTGTATCTCTCTGAGTGAGCTGACAGAGAGGTAAGACTACCAGATTGAGAATTCTCTAAGGCAGAGGGAACCACGCAGAGCCTTAGTGAAAAGCTAGAGGGACAAAGTTTTATGTAAGTTGAGTGTTGGGTAAAAAAGCAATAGGAAGAAGGAAGCAGATGGCAAAGTGAGGGAATACTTCCTCAATGATTTCCTGTCGAGGAAATCAATAATTCTCAGTTGCTGGGAAGTAGAGGATCAATAGACTTACCAGCTCCATCAAGGAGTATGTAAGCCAGCCTAGGAGCTACACAATAGGGAGAAAGAGGGAGTTGTTTAACAATTTTCAGAAGATATGGCAACCAATGGCTTGAGGGATCAGGACAGGTTGGACGAAGCCTCCAATTATGTCATCTGGAAGGCTAGAATGTCTTTCCTTCTAGCTGAGCATACCATCAAGACGTATGTTGATAGTGTGGTAGTTGTCCCTACGGATGAGGATCCGCTGAAGAAATACAGAGCTGAGATGGCGAAGGCTAAGAGGATGATTCTGGATGGAGTCAAGGATCACGTGGTGTGTCACATTCCTAGCATAGGGATTTCTAAGGAGATGTGGGATGCCTTGGCCACATTGTATCAGGGATCTTCTGAGCAGCGGAAGATGTACTTAGAACAAAAGTTGAGATCTTCTCAAATGCAGAAGGAAGAACGTCTGGATGCATTCCTCACGAAGCTGAAGGAGACCCATGATGAGTTTTCAGTTGCAGGGCATACACCTCAAGATTCAGAGTTAGTGAGAATGGCTCAAAATTTTGTGTCAGATGAATGACGAGTCTTTGTCCAGAGTATCTTGGGCAAAGCAATATTGCCAAATTGGGATGAGATGTGGGCAACTCTAAAACAACAAGAGCTGAGGAGAGACTTGATCAAGGTCAAACTTGACGTGACCAACAACAACAGTGGGTCGACGCTCAAAGTAGAGGAGGAAGATAACACAACCCTTGCATCGAAGGGACAACAGGGGCAACAAAGACAAAAGAAAGACATCTCCAAGGTGAAGTGTTTCAGATGTGGCGAGATGGGCCACTATGCATCCAAGTGTCCTTTGAAGAAAAGGGACAAGAATGAGAAGCACGATCCTAAGGTTGTAGCCACAAAGATTGAACATGAGGACTTTTCCATGACAACCAAGATACGTCTAGGAGTGAGGTGGGCTGATACAAAATTGTAGTTTGATAGAGCTACAGATGGGCAGGATCCTTGAGGAGCCCACTCCTTGGATCATCACCTTACTACAAGAGCCCATGATCAATAGTAGCGGGATGGAATAGTTTTCAATTGTTGCCATGGAGTGTTGGAGTGACAGATGCAGTAGTTCGCAGTTCCAGAACATGAGCAGCGTAGAGTAGAGAGGCAACAGTGCGTGGAGGCACAATGCGGAGTTTCAGCTACACAATGGCTTCAGAAGGAAGCGTGGGACTGGTAACAATCAGGCTTTCAACATCGATGTGTATCCATTGGATACTTATTTAGTTTTGGGTGTGTTCAGTTACTTCTCTCGGAAACTAAGTTGCAGTACGAATGAAATATTAGTAGTGGCAGTGTTTTTTTTTTTTTTTTAACAAAGTCGGTTGCTATATTAGTGGATGAAAAAAGAAGGGGAGTCCAGGCTCCTGAGGTACATTAGTTGTCGGTGACAGCTTGGATCAAGAGATTTACAAAATGGGGATATCTCCTTGATCCTTTTTCTACTACTTCTGCATCTATCGGTAACTAGGCTACTATAGATTCTTACATATTGGGACATCCAAAATTGACACTTGCAAAACATATTAATCTATGACTATGTGGCTGATTTGCCTTGCAGTGGATTCCTCTGGTTGCTGGTCCACTCCCTCCTGTTTGACACTTGAGGAGCTGGTGGCTACATTGTTTTTCTTTTCCATCATATACTGTAGGATAGAAATCGATTCTTCAGCGTGGCTGCATCGATTTGAAAGCTGACTGAACTGTTCATGGAGAGAGGCAACTCTGTGCAGAAAGAGATCTATTTCAGCTCTGTATTTCTCATTCAAAATACGATTCTAATCTTCAAGCCTCGTTTCCAGGATCCTTTACTGATTCTCCAGGATGCGTTGTTGAGCTCTGACTTCTTCTAGCTCAGCCTGCAAATCTGCATAGTGCAGACAGTCTTCGCTGCGAGCCATGAGGGCGACAGTAAGACATTGGAATGAGAAGCAGAAAAATCCAAAAGCTAGGTGGAAGCACACTATGTTTCTAAGAGAGAGGACTGGGGCCACCGCAGAGGTTCGAAGGGCCTGTAGACAACTGAGTGCGCAAAGAGAGGGCCGCTTTGAGGAGCGAAAATCCAGAGAAGCGGATGTAGAAATTTTGAATAATTTAACACATATTCAATGGAGATTATCCTGATCATGTACTATTGCAGAAAACATACACAATACATAAGCTCCTCTACGTTGATCATCAATATAGCAGCATCAATAACAATAAAACATCAAGAGCATTCACACATTAACACAGTATGTATCCCGGGGAAAGCATCTCGCTAAAAACCCCAACTATCTGTATATTAATTGATTGAGTCATGTAACATTACACAACATAATACTTCTCACAAGTATCTCCACCTCTGTTACACACAATACAGCTCAGATCTGA
>APFE030881307.1:137248-192722 GCA_000404065.3 Pinus taeda | reverse complement strand
AAGCATGAATCCAGAGGCTACCTGGCCCGATTACAGACTCTGCCTGAAGAAATAAAACGTAGTCACTTCCTGAATAATAGATCTGATGATCAATCCTCGCTTTGATATCCTGTAGGAATCTCTTCTACAAATCAACCAGCTCTGATACAATGTATAAATTTTGAATAATTTAACACATATTCAACAGAGATTATCCTGATCATGTACTATTGCGGAAAACATACACAATACATAAGCTCCTCTACGTTGATCATCAATATAGCAGCATCAATAACAATAAAACATCAAGAGCATTCACCATTAACACAGTATGTATCCCGGGGAAAGCATCTCGCTAAAAACCCCAACTATCTGTATATTAATGATTGAGTCATGTAACATTACACAGCATAATACTTCTCACAAGTATCTCCACCTCTGTTACACACAATACAGCTCAGATCGGATCTCCAAATCTCTTCCACTGCTTGCCTGCCTCCACTGCTCAATACCTGCTCAAGAACTGATGATAATTCTAAGGCAGCCACGTCTTTCCTTGGCTAAATCACGTGAGAACAAGCTACAATGTGGAAAACTCATTGGCATACTCAATCCCCTGATTTGTGCAAGATCTGGTGCACAACTATAGTCACAACTGATAGCAATCTGATTCTCTAACACCTGTCCCTGCTGAACTGGACATGCACTGACATGCAACTGAGTTAACTGATGTATTCATTAGTTGTATTATGAGTTAATAACTTGTGAATTAATTAATAACTAATTCACCCAACTCATTTCTAGTCTATTCGCCAGTTAGACTAAATACAACCAGTTTAACAAAGCTAAACTGAACACAACTCCATCAACTGCACCTCCAGTCCACTAAACTCAACTCACTTGAGTTCTAACTGAAGTCCTGAATGCAAATATTAGTCATCCCATAGGTAACCACGTATTTCCTTCTGGGATCTGCATGTACCACATCCGTAGCTCATCCTGAAGTGCTCCAAGAGAATAAGACAAAGTTTATAGTCTAAATATTATTATGAGCTAATAATATTTGATTGTTCTATATTTAGACTGAGCAATCACTCCGCTGTGGTGTCACTCCGCTGTGGTCTAAAAATAGAATCCATCTATTTTTCCAACTTGATCAATCATCCATAAACAGCAACCTGCAATCCATAGACATGATCCATATGTCTAAAAATAGACATAGTCTAAAAATAGACTTGCGCCAAAATAGCCTGCGGGCCCACTTAGTGAAGGCGACTCCTTTCCACTAAGCTCCATCATCTTGTTGCATTCTCAACAAGCATTTCTTGTTGCACACTTTTCAACAGCGGAGAGATTCAGGGAAACAGGAGCGCAGGTGAGACTGATTGTGCAATGAGTGGGGTGCTGATGAGTCTGCTTCTCAAGCGGATAGAGACGCCGGGCAGATTGCACAAGCAGACAACAAGATTTGGAGGGCAGGGTGCTTAAAATGAAGAGATAAGGGGAAGATCGAGGGGTGCAGAGAGGGCGGGAGAAGCTCTTGATGCGGGTAGCGCAACACCTGAGAGAGATAACAAGGAAATAAGGGCGAAGGAGGGCAGATATCAGACAGCTGGGGATGAGAGGATGATCGCGAAAGAGCTAGGAGGAGGGGATTAAAATAGTCAAACGCTGAGAGAGAATGAGCCAGGGAAGGAGCTGGCATTTCACGGGATACAAGCGGATCTGCTGATATTCCTAGAGGGGCCTGGAGCCAGATCTTTTAATAGATCTGTCAGCGTTTTTCTTGTGATTGTCATAGCTGTAGATTATGACATAAATTACTTGATGCTGGGTTATGCTGCTGCAGAGGAGCGTCCTTTTGACAGCCCGAGGGTCACATTTTCCATCCGCCTTTTCAATCATTTTGGGTTGGGCGCTATTGAATTTGATAATAGTCATGGAATAGCTTGAAATACTTCTATAGAATTGCATCTAAGGGTACCTGCTGGTCTTCCGCACGCGTTGTTGGCCCTTTCATCCGCCTCCTTGTTTAGGCTGCGGAGGACATGGAAGTATTGAATGTCATCCATATTCTGGTGGAGGAGTCAATTGCGGAGATTGACTTGTTGTAGCATAGTGTTGGGCGAGTTCTGATGATGAACCATTAGTCGGATTACTATTGAAGAGTCTCTGAATACCTTGACTTTTTTAATTCCCAGTTTACCTAGTTGGGTTAGAACCTGAAAGAGAGCTAGAGCTTCGGCTCTGTTGTTTGACACCTTGCCTAAACTCCACTCGTAACTGAGAATGCATTCCCCTATATCATTAAGTATCAGACCCCTTGCTCCAGCTATGCCTGGGTTTGATTTTGAAGCCCCATCGAAGAAAAGAGAGTAACAGTTGTTCCTTTGTATCTAGCTATTAAATTCTTGGTCTTTTAGTCTAATTTTCCAAGGTCTATCCTGTCCCTTGTTCGGTGTCTCCCTCTTGATACTTCCCTGAACATTATGCTGCCTTTCCAAAATGTAACTTATTATGGTTCGCTCCTCCACTGTGAATTTTGTTGCATTAATTTTCCCTGTGGTGTTGATTGCAATCGCTTCCTGAGCAAGGCTTTTGGCTTTGTTACAAGTTGTTCGTACATTGGGCCTCTTGTCTTGGAAGATTTTTTTGTTTCTTGCTAGCCAGATTTGCCACAACAGAGTGTGGGGAAGAGTATCCCATACTCTTTTCACCAAGCTGCTCCTTTTTTCTTTCCAAGGACAACATTTTTTCCAGGTATAAATTGCCTCAGCTATGCTATGCTGAGGTTCCCGAGTTAGGTGCCGATAGAGGACGTCTTTCTCCAGCATTCAACAGTGAAGGGGCACTCTATGAATAAATGGTGCATTGTTTCTTCAACATTGCAACAATTGGGGCATCTTGAAGGGCCATTGATTCCCCTTTTTTTTAAATTCTCTGCTATAAGAATTTTGCCCTTTAGAAGGAGCCATATGAAGAATTTGATATTTGGGAGAGCTTCTGTACGCCAAGCGATTTTCAAGTGGTTCCACAAAGCCATCTGGAAGGTGCTGTTGCAAATGTGTTGATGGCCTGATTTTATAGTATAGTTTGATCCTGATGGATCCCAACGGAAGCCATCCGTTCCCTCTTTTTTTGTAGGGGCTTTGCTATGAAGACGCTTCTTTAGGAAACTGGGATTAGGTTCTAATGCTGTAGGAATCTCTGGAAAAGACCATCCCATCCAAGCTTGGGTATGGGGATCCCAGTTGGAGATTTGATATAAGTTATGAATGCCTCTGCTATTGAGATAATTAATAATTGGAGTAGCTTCTTGATGCGTGTTCAAGGGTTGAAGCCCCATGATTTTGTCTGTTCCAAAATTGATGATGTTTCCCCCACCTGGAACTTTCGAAGTATTTTGCTTAAGAATAGGAGGATCTTTCTTGCATAGCCTCCAGATTTTAGTGGATTCTCTGTTGGGTATATTGGAATCAAGGAGATGTTGCCTGGGGAAGTTGAGGTATTTGATCTCTAGCACCTTTTTCCACCATGTTGTGGGTCCAGTTATTAACCTCCAAACCATTTTCACACCAAAAGCTAAATTTAAGATTTTTGGGGATCTGACGCCAAGTCCTCCTCTATCTTGAGATTGGATGACATGCTTCCAACTTACTAAGTTGAACCTGGTCTTATCATTCTTTCCCCCTTGCCAGAGAAAGTGGCGAAGAGTGATTTCCAATTTATGATGAAAAATGGCGGGGGCTTGATATAAAGAGAAGCGATAAAGAGGAAGAGAAGTGATACCTGATTTTAGGAGGATGAGTCTACCTGCAGGATTGAGCCACATTGTTCCCCATTGCTGCACTTTTCTTTTAACTTTGTCGATGATCTCGTTCCAAGTTTCCGCCTTCAGAGGCCCCAGACTCACTGGCATGCCCAAGTAGGAAAAGTGATTCCAATCAAGGTTGCATGTGACACCAAAGATGCTAGCAATGCTATGGGCAGTTTGGTTTGTTATATTCCATTCGTAGACACAACTTTTATGGTGGTTTACTGCCCCTCTAGAATACCCCATATATTGATCTAGCAGATTCTTAAACCGTCTTGCAATAGTAGTGGAGGTGCCCCCAATTAGTTATGTGTCATCTGCAAACTGAGAATGGTTAATATTTTTGACTCCATTTCCAAATTTGATTCCTGTTATTAGTCCCACTCTTCTGTTGTGGTCCAAGGCTTGGCTGAATGATTCTGCCATTAGAATGAATAGATAGGGGGAGAGAGGGCAACCCTGTCTGAGGCCCCGGGAGGATTGGAAGGATTCACCAGGACGACCATTGACCAGAGGGGAGATCCATGGTTCAGAAATACAAGCAGCAATAATATTAATGAAGGGAGTTTCAAAGCCCTTTTTTTTTTAAACTGCGAACAAGAAGGAGTGCCTTACTCTATCAAAGGCATTTGCTAAGTCAAACTTTAACACAAAGCCTTTCTCTTGCTTGGATAGGATCGAGTGGATGGCTTCTTGAACGAGAAGGATGGAGTCATGGATGTGTCTGTTGGACATAAACCCCCCTTGATTTTCAGATATCAGGGAGGGGAGAAGAGGCTTGAGTCTCATAGCTAAGATTTTGGTGAGAATTTTGTAAGAGGAGTTGCAGAGGGACATGGGACGAAACCTGGAGAAGGAGGTGGGCCTATTCTCCTTGGGAATTAAAGCAAGAAAAGTGGAATTAGTGAATCCTCCAAGTTTCCCTTTTCTTTGCACCCATCTAATCATCTTTATCAGATCTTTCTTAATCAGGTTCCAAAATTCCCTATAGAAGCAGATGGGAAATCCGTCAGGCCCAGGGGCCTTGTCTGGATGCAGAGTCCAGATTGATCTTTTGATTTCCTCTTCGTCGATTTCACTGTTTAGAATATCGTTCATCTCTTTAGTGACGCCCTTGGGCAGGTACTGGAGCAAGTCTGAATAATCTTCTACTCCTTTGAATTCAGTAAGGAGGTTGTTGTAATGTTTAGAGGCAGCCTTCTTTATGGCCTCTTGAGAGCTGTGTCTATTTCCTTTGCTGTCCATGATTGTATTTACATTATTTCTGAGCTTTCAAGCAGTGGCCTGTTTATGGAAATAAGCTGTATTTTTATCTCCCCCTTGTAACCATAATTGCCTGGATTTAAGTCGCCACTTGATTTCTTCCTCCCTATTGATGTGGGTTAACTATTCATGCAGTGCGTTCTCCTGTTCCTTGTATTGATGAGATAGACCTTGCTCTTCTATCTTTATTTTCACTTCTTCTAGAACTTTTTTAACTCTCTTTTTAATCTCCCCGGGTTCCTGATAGCTATCTCTGGCCTAGTCTTTTAGTGCCTTCTTGACTTTTTTTTTTTAATTTGGTCTCCCATATGAAGCTTGGTGAACCCTCCACATGCTGTCTCCAAACTTCCTCAATGATCGCTCTGGCTGTAGGATTTCGATTCTAGAGAGGGCTGAATTTAAAGGGAATCGGACGAAGAGGGCGATGGGTCTCCAGAGTTAAGGTGATAGGGTAGTGGTCGGAGGTAGAGGTGCTGAGAATGTTGGTGTAACCAACAGAAAGATTGTGAGGAACGATATATTGACAAGAAATCTGTCAAGACGTTCCATAATATTGCCACTTCCAATTCTTCGGTTGCTCCAGGTGTATTTGCGGTTTTTAGGAATGATATCCACTAATTCATTCTCCTGAATAATGGCTTCCAGATGGCCTCTGTAAGGGTCAGGAGCAAAGTTTCCTCCTCTTTTTTCGTTGGCATGCAGGATCAGATTAAAGTCTCCAACGACTATAAGATTTATAGTGCTTTCTCCTTCGATACTTGTCTTCAAGTTGTCCCAACAAATTTCCTTCTCTTTGTAATGATTGGGTACATAAACATTGTTTATGACTACATTTTTGTCACATGTTCTGCTTTCAAGATTAGTTCTGATCCAGTTCTGGTTGATAATTGCAGAGTTGCAGATCCATTTATTGTTGTCCCAAATGGTGACTATCCCTCCAGAGGCTCCTCTAGAGCTGCTAATGCTTCCTAAGTACTGCTTCTGTTGGTCTATGATTTTTTTTCATTTCTTGCTAATCTTGTTTTGTTTCTTGTATCAACATTATTTCAGGCTTCTCGCTGTGGAGTAAATCTCTGAGGGCTGCTATTTTTGAGGGGTGCCCCAATCCCCTGCTATTCCATGAAATGATTTTCATCATGATGCATTGGGTGTGCGGAGAGGTGCTCGCCTCTCTTGATCTTTGCCAGTAGCCTCTTTCTCTTGGTGTCCAATGATGAAGGATTCAATTGGAGTTTGAGTGCCCATAGCAATGTCCTTCTGGGCATTCTCATCTCTGTGTTGCTTGGCGGATTTCCTGCCAGGTCCTGGTTTCTTATACGAATCACTTGATGCTCCATGTTCTTTTGAGGAGCTCCTGGTGATTCTTGAGGAGGGGGCCTCAAGGGAGGGTTGAGAAGAGGAGATCGGAGGCAGATGGGAATCAGAGGGCTCTAAGGTGGGGTTGTCTGGGATGGAATCATCAATGGAAAGGATAAGAAAGGGGTTGGAGGAGGAGGGGATAGGCGGATCTTGAGAGAGGCCAGAGGGGAAGGGAGAAGGGGAGGGGGGGCGCTGGGTGGAAGGACTAGGGATGTCAGAGTTCAAAGCAGGTTTGGAGGGGGGGGAACAGATTTCTTCTTTTTGACAGGCTCCCAATGACCATCTTGCTCTTCATTATCAACGTTAACAATTTTAGTGCATCTATTCGCAAAATGTCCGTATTCGTGACATACCTTGCACTTGAATGGTATCTGCTCATAGTCCAGCTGCTAAATATGGCTCCAGTCGTCCACTTTTAGCTTTATTGCTTCAGGTAGTCCTCTTCCTAGATCCACCTCGACGCAGATCCTTGCACAGGCTTGCATGTTGTCCTTGGGCTCGCTTCTATCAATGTATTTGCCAACCGCGTTCCCTATTGCCCTAACCGATTCGTCTCCCCAACAGTGAAGTGGGAGGTGGGGGAGACGAACCCAAACTGGAACAGCACTGGGGATGTCCAGCTTCGGATCGAAATCAGGGGTCCATTTTTTAAGATAGAGGCCTCTGGAATCCATAAAATAAGGCCCGTTTCTGAAGATCAGATCCTTGTCTACTTTAGATTCGAAGTGAAATGTGTAATAACCTTTTCCACAGAATCTTATTGATATTTTCCCCAGAATCTTGTCCGACCAGTTTCTTTCTACCCATCTTTGCACCGTTCTTGGCGATGGCCATAGACCAGTAAATTGCCCGATGAGTTCTTTCTCAGCCAAGGAAAGTGCTGCCATGCGAGGAAGAGTTGGAGGAAGCTGAACTTCCTGAAGAATGTCAAGTTTCTTAACGAATTTCGAGATTGCAGGTCTGGGGCGCAAAGGAGAGAGAGATTTTACCAGATCTGAGAAGGCTTTCTCAGGATCCTCCTGAGATGTATCTGGGGGGGCCATGGCTGAGGCCAAGGCCCAGATCGATGCACTGTTGGGGGCGATCCGTGGGCTTGCTCAGGGCGCGCGCGCTGCTCCCAATCGCCGACAGATTTTTTTCCCATTAGTAGTGGCAGTGTTAGCAGCATAGTAGATGCAACATTTGAGAGGGAGTTGTAGTACAAACATAGCATTGGCAGTGGCAGTGTCAAAGGCAACAATACAATTATAGCAGCAATGCAGTAGTTGGTGGACAACATGTCAAACATCAGCAGCGCAAAGGACGATGCTTTAGAGTCAGAGCAGTATGCAACAACAATATATTGCTAGAGCACATTCCTCGCTAAGAGGGAGTGTTGATTTGGGGTAGCATCATATGTGATCTAGGCCTCAAATTTTGCAAGGAGGCTTGGGAACATGCATTCCAAAGAACTTAGAAACAGTTTTAGGAAATTCCACCCATAGACGATTATATTAAAATAATTAATATTTTTACTGGGGTTCCTAAGTCTAAACTTAGGAAAATTAAAATATTAATGGGTATTAATCTAATTGTGGGTTATCTTCTAGATAAAGACGAAGATCAAGTCAAAACAATTTGAGCCTTTGATTAGGAGTTAATCTAGGTCGTTGGTTGTCCAACATGAGGATATAAGAAGGCGCTTGAGGGTCATTTAGAAAACACACCAAGAGAGATCAAGGAATCGATTTTCTGAACTGAGAAGTTCTCAGGAGGAAAAATTGATTTAAGAGATATTTTGTAGCAGAGGGGCAATGAGAATCCAGAAGAAGGAAGTTCCGGAGAGTACGAGGCAGAGGGATGACAAAAAGACGTCTAGAGGGAGACTGATGTTGGCCCACACAATGTTGACATAGAGGCAATGCAATCCATGAGGGGAAGTCAAGTTTCCTGCTAAGGGAAGTCGAGTTTCAATTGTCGGAAGCCGGGTGTGAGTCCAGGAGGTAGAAGATCAATTTTATCAGTCAGTACAGGATCCAAAAGAGGGGCAACATAACACCCAACAAGGGTGATGCAAAAACTGCCAAGAGTGACACGGTTCTGCGCAGAGGCCATGCAAAGCCTCTAGTTCAGCAGGACCAGTCATTGATTCTCCTAGTAATAGGGTGAGATCATTTCACCATTGTTTTGTCTAGTATTCTCTCTTTATCGGATTGCTAGTTGAGCATCCTAGAATTGTAGTCAGATTTTCTCCTGCATAATAATAAAACCCTTAGAGCTATTGCACCAATTTTCCCACATTGGGTTTTTCCAGGGACATTTGACCAAAAGTAATGGTGTCCTATGTGTTTGTATTTCCTTGCTCAATTTCTATGTTTCAGAATCATATTTATTTGGAGTAGGCTGCTTCAGTAATTTACTTCAATATTTCATGAAGAAATCTGAAATAATTTTGTAATGTAATTTACAATCTAGGTGAAGTAGATTCAGTTGGTTGCAGTAGGATTCTTGAGATTGTTAGATCTAGGAATTTTCACAATCGTGACCATTGACCAAGATTCCTCCCCTTCTCAACTTGAGATATAATGAAGCCCTCGCCGCTTCTAATGTTGAGGATATGTAGTAATTTAGATAGCTATTAGTGTTTTCTTTTTCTTGCGTCATTAATAAAGAAAATAAATTTTGAATAGCTTCTATAACTCAATTGTGAACTGTATCAATCCTTCTTCGAGTTTTTGAACATTAGAACAAGAAATTTCGCCTGAATTCGAAAATAGCAAAATTAATTTGCATGCACGACATTTTTTCTGTGTTATTGATTTAGTTGTTATTTTGTTCTCGGTAATTTCAAAATATTTCCGCAACTTAATTTGCAGAGTTGTCTATTTTTCTTTCTGGATAACATAAGCATTTATTCAAGAAATCGACATACATACCCCATTTTTCGCACAACCAAATTTCACATAATGAAACATAATAATAATAACATATTAAAATTAATAGTTTAACATTAATTTCCTTATGCATTCCCTATTATCCAGAAAATACATTGTCATAATTTTGTTCATAGTAAAAGCTCCGCACAATGAAAAATAGTAATATTAAGTATTATGTTCTCCCGCACAATGAAAAATAGTAATATTAAGTATTATGTTCTCCCGCACATATCCTGATTCAATGCGAATACTAATGCTCAAAGCAATAACACATTGATAGAGCACTCATGAAATCCTTGGTTCTCTCACACATACTCCATTTTCCATTTTTTATCATCCTGATGCTTGTCCTCAGATAAACAAAAAACTTGTATACTTCCAATATAACACAAATGCATATGTACGACATTTCACAGAAAATCCAATGTGCGCAAAAATCTCACAGAATAGTTTAACATTAATTTCCCTATGCACCAATCATTCTCCTACACAAACCTCGACCTCTGCATAGTAAAATATATGCACAATGAAAATTAACAACATTAATTATTATGTTCTCTCACACATACCCCGTCCTCTGCACAGTAAAATATATGCACAATCAAAATTAAAAACATTAATTATTATGTTCTCTCACACATACCTCGTCCTCTGCAAATATTCATAGCTTTAAAATTAGAGCTCTACCCAATTGCTCTCCCGCACATACTTTATCCTCAATACATTAAATGCTCCACATAGGTAAAGCTTTTAACATTAATTTTGTCCTTGTCGAATAAAGTTCCATATGCATCCTTGTTCTCCTGCACATACTCGTCTCTTTGCATGACAACTTTCCTTGTACAAGTAGATTTCATTGTGCAGACTGTTGTTTCATGGCATTGATGTTCACACGATGAAAGCTTGAAACTTTCCTCTGCACAATGGAAAATCAGTATGCAGAGCTTTCCACAAAATCTATTTGTACATTAAAAACTAAAGCGAAAACATCATGGGTAAATGCATAAATCATTAAAAAAATGAGAAAATTAAAAGTATCATTTCTAAAGGAGCTTGACATTATAGTTATTTTGCAATACATTAGTGAGTGACAATAATACATTGTATATGATTTATGTGACACATCACTGCTTATTGTATATTCTAGATGCAAAAATCGAGTTCTTAGATTGGTTTTCTGCATAATTCTTGTAATCTGGAAAATTGTAATAAGGGAACTTTATTCGTAGAACAAAGAAACTGAAAAGCTTTCATTGTAGAGCATGCAATATTTTCAACGTTTAAGATATTAATGGGAAACGATACTAATTCATGGGGAAATAGAGTAGGATGTAAGATAGCTACTCAGACTAGTGGAGTCTATCCCATAGCGTGTTCAGAAAAAGTTGTGTGCGGGAAGCTGTGCGAAGGTGGTTGTGTGAAGTTGTGCGGAGGTAGCAATGTGGAGGGAGCTGTGCGGAGGTGGTTGTGCGGGGGAAACTATGTGGAGGAAGCATGTGTGCAGATGGAAATGCAAAACCTGCTTAATTCATAGTAGTTTCTTGTTACCTGTTGCAGATGACTTTAAGAGATTACAGTTGATGGGATCACAATCACAGTTTTCATTGGGATGAATGGAGGTGGTTATGTGGAGTTGTGCGGAGGAAGTGTGTGCGAAAGTAGCAATGTGAAAGAAGCTGTGCAAATGAAGCTATGTGGAGGAAGTCTGTATAGAGATGAAAATGCGGAACCCACTTAATTAGCAGTACCCCACTTAATTAGTAGTAGAGACATGGACTATTTTGTATTGCAACTATCCCTCTTGTTTATTTTTTAATGTCTAGAGATTATAATTATTATTTTTTTCTCGGTAAAAGACTATGCTATTTCTATTAACTGGTAAACATAATAAAATTACAAGAGGGGGCAGCTACAGAAGCCTGCTCATCACATATGTTACAAAAATTCCCCATAGTAGAAGAGCTGGGGATTTCATCCAAGCTAACAACCAGATAGACTGAACAAACTACCAAATTCATTGGCATTACAAAGAAACAGAGAAAGAGAGTACTGAGAATACTGAGAAACTGGGAGAGACAGTACTGAGACTAAGACAATTGCATTCGCCGCGGCTGGAAATTCTCAAAACTGAGCCAACACCCAAAGAAGGCTTCCAAAAACCAAAAAGTGCAAACACAAGTGCCATCTGTTCAACTGTCCTCTTCCCCCTGTGTCTCCTCATCTTGCTGACACGCGTCGTCGTGGCTGAGCCCATCTTTGTCATGCACCACGTTGCCCTCGTGGTCTTTGTCAGTGTTGCCAGCATCGGGGTCCAGGAAAAGGTTGATGCAGTCACTCAGGGGAGGAATTGGAGAAGGCGAGTCGACCTGAATCACTGGAACATCCTCCTTTGCAGCCATGGCGAATTGGGCAGAGGAATGGTCACTGCTGTTGGAAGGGTTAACGTCTATGCAGGATATTGGAGGGACCTGGTTGATTTCCTCCGTCATCAAGATGGTTATCTGGGCAGAAATCAAGGGGCGGTTCAGGTTGCTCTGAAATTTGAAGTGGGTGGATTGGAAAGCGCTGTTGGGTATCGGATGGCGAGTGGGGTTAGAAGCAGGGGAATCCTTAGGGGGAGAAGTGAGGTTGATGGTGGTGAGCAGAGGAGTGGACTGAGGGCGAGCAGCGGGTCGCTTGCTGCTACCAGGTCTATCCTCGGAGCGAGAGCGCTTCCCAGGTTTTCATGGTGCAAATAAGGACAATGATTTTCAACGAGGCAGAGTGGAAACCAGAGTTGCTCCTCAAAGCATCCAAAGACCCCGAACCGAGTTGTGAAACAGAACAGAATACAATGGAGACACTGAACCGAGAAACAGAGCCAGAAAAACTGAAATTACCGCGGATGAAGCACTTACCCCAAACTGATAACGGAATTCCAGAGCGTGGAGCACCAGAGGAGTTGAAGGGCTGCCAATTCGAGCCAGAACCATCTCGAATTTCCCCTCTGAGGTGGGGCTCCCTATCGACCTCACCCACATAACTCACAATAAACCGAACAGAGTATTCTTCAGTCGAAGGCATAATGAAAAATTTACTGAGTCGCCGCCTGTAAATACCGCTCCACAGACCGCGTCGGGCTTCGTTCGCCATTAATGGCGTTGTCCTGCACCGTGCCAAGATCATAATAACATTCTCCCCGCCTCCAATCTGTTTCTGGGGCTCCACGCTGCGAAGCAGGTGGCGGCCTCATGCGTCTTAAGTGCGCATGAATGCCATTTAGGGCAGTATTAACACCCGGATCCGGGATAGAGATTATAATTATTGCATTAAATACTAATATCAATTGTTTTGTTTTTTCTAGAAAAAAATGGAACCCATTTAGCACATAGGATAAAGCGATAAAGTAGAAGAGGGTTGATTAGAAAGTTTTTGAGTACTTGTGTTTTTCTTACTTATTAAGATTTCATATTTGTTATGATGTTTATATTTTAATTAATTTACAATTATTCACATATATATATTTTTCTAATAGACATTTACATACAAAGGAGAGCCACCCTAACTTTTGATTAACTTTGGGTTGGAGCTATATGTTTGAGTATCAAGCGCTGACTGAATAATATGGAAGTAGTCATGCCGTTTTACTTCTCTTATTTTATAATTAATGGAACATCAATAAACCTCTACATATATCTATTATCTATGCTTTGAGATGATGTATAAAATCCACATGAAACAAAGTATGGAGAGGAGCAGAAAATATCTTAAGAGACAACATGAATCATGGCTTTGAAAGTATGTGTATTATTTAAGAACCATTCACTGTTATGGTACACTTTTGAATTTACACAATCATGTATATAAATGTGCATACATTTGTTATACTTTATTTCCATGTTTGTAGGTAGGAGTATGAAGAAACAAAATGTCAAAAATCAAGTCAAGCAACAAAACATTTTAAATAACTCAAGTACAATGTCCCTTATAATTGAAGAATAAATGAGACATGCACACAGATCAAACAATGAAAATAATTTGACCAAAAATAATAATCACCAAAATTGAATGTTAGAAATTGTACAATTTGGAACGGTTGTTTGTGAAAATTGTACATTCTATTTAATGTTGACATAATGTCCTTATTGGATGAAGATATTTACCAATAATTGTAAGACATTTTCATTATGATATATCTTTATGTTGTTTGCTTTGTATAACAAAGGGTTTCTTCTTCATATATGATAATTTGGATTTTGTATTTTATTACATTGTCCAACACCATAGAATGTTGTGTTGCTTATTAAATATATAAATAATCTATATTATTTCGATCAACATATGTGTAATCAACTAGTATATCTGTTTAAATAATGTAACACTTTCATGCAATGATTTTATTCAAATATGATAGTTAAAGTATAAAAACAATATTATTATGGGAAATATTTGAATTTTTGATGATTAATTGAAAAAATTGCTGAAAAAAATATTGAAATTGCGTTTACATACAACAACATGGGAAAATTTCACATTGAAACACATCAGTGCATTGTATGCATTTAAATTCAATGATATGGTTCATATATGTTATGTACCAATGCGTTTTAATGAGTCTTATGTATTGACACTACAAATTGTAATAAAAACACCATTGCTCCTAACAATAATAAAAGCACCATTGCCTTGAATGATATCACTACATTACTATTACTATTATTGTAATTATAAGACATGATAGGACAATGTACTATACATAACGGTGCTTTTACATATGTAATATGCATCGATATTTTCATCATATAAAATATGCAAAAAGCATCAAACATATATAATACACATGAATGCATATTATATATTTTTAGAGCCCCAATGTTCATCAGTTATTGCATTGGTGCACATTCTCAATATAAGCACAATGATGCTTTCAATGTCTAAAATATGTATCATGACTTCAAAAATATATTATATGTATCATATGTATCGATGTGTATAATATATTTTTGAAGTCATTGTGCATATTAAATATTAACACATTATTGTGTATGGATTGATGCATATAATTGGTATAAACATATGGACAAAAAAGTTTTTATTAGAGCTTCTAGCTATCCATAATTTGTATTTAACTATAAAAACCTTCACTACAATAATGAAGGTTTTAATATTATTATTTATTTATTTAATTTATAATTTTGCCTATTATTATAACATTAAAAGCTTTCGTAAAAACTTTTACTAAAAAACATTTCCATATATTATTAATAGAATTAAGTTGATGTAAGATCCTTGATCTCTCATCATTAACCCCCAACTCCACCTCCAATATAAAAGCCTTGTCAATTGCCTTGACATCATTTTCTATATCAATATAAAACTCCTTTAAGACCCTTACCATTGCCTAACCTCATATATGAAAACCTAGAAGCCTCACACTTCCATAATTTACTCCCCTTAATAATTATGAGCAAAAACTTTATATGTAGATTTAATAAGTTGCGTATAAGTGCCATATTAAATGCTATTACGTGTTTGTAAAATAAAACTTCACTAAAAAACAAAAAAAAAATATTGCCTTATCTAATACTACAAAAGTAAAAATTCCATAACCTTAATGAAATGGAAAAATAACCTCATTTATCACACGAGACAAGCCCATAAACACTATCTAATAGATATAACCTATACGATTAAACCATAAAACAAACCTACACATCACATACATAACATTAATACATTAAAATAAAAACATAATTTATATAAAAATTTAAATAAACCTAAACACTAGTTATCTTTTAAAAAACTACCATAAACTCATTTTAACCATAAATTAAAAAATTTAGACTTGAATTTTTCCCACGTAATTTTCTGGAGATTATACCTTTTATCCTTTGACTTCTCGTCGTAGTCATTTCATTGTCCAGAAATGTCTTCCATTTTGGACCACCCAAAGTTTTCTGGTGGTACAGAGCTCGTAAAATTTATTTGATATATTGACATTGTTATTCCGCAATAAACTTGAAATAGATAGAGTATTGACATCTCCAACGTGTAGACCTGCACCCACATTATTACCTCTATGGGTAATCTGCTTATCTTCGACAAACTTTGGTTTTCTATTTTGCAGATAAGATTTTTTGTTTTTTGACGAAGCATGATCCATAACAGCTGTAAATATCTTACATCCCACCAGCTAGCCGACTGAGCTGTGTGTTCAAACTCGATAGGCAAATGGAGGTACTGCAATCTATCAAGCCTCAAGCACCATTTTCATTTCAAAACTGCCCAAAATGGCGCGCCAGCCAGTCGAGGCAAATTCCATTTCCAGGCCTCCTCGGACATTGTTCCTTAACGAGAAGAGTAGTTGGGACTCATTCAATGGATCCCAGAAAGTCCATGGGCATCCGCACCAATAAACATTTGCACACTGCAGGAGCAACTCTAGCATGTATTCTTCTAGAAGGGAGCCTCTTGTTGCAGAATGCTTATGCAGAAGAGTCACCATTGAATGAGTCATTGCAGGCTGCTTCTAGGCAACCGCAATGGCTTGTACCTGCCGTTCTGTCCTTCCCTGTTATCTCTTATGCCATATTCACCGTTTACAGGGATAAGGTGAGTTTTTATTGCTTTCTCTGGTTATCACATGGATTTCTTTACTTGGGTGTGCTTTTCTTTATCCTAGGACTTTGCTAGGTGATAATGTGTGTGGATATATATGTTTGTACACCTTCACTTGCCCCCATGCCCCTCCCATCCCCAACCAGGGGTGAAGGTGTGCATTAAGAGTCGCAACTTCATCTCGCACACAAAATTTGCACATCTTCAACCTACTGGGGTTGAAGGTGTGCTACATAATATGTAGAGTTGCACACCTCCACACTCCACTCCTTATAAACAAATTTAGATGCCTTAAACGTAGGGATAGGGTGAAGGGGAAAGTGTGATTTACACCACGTCTCTCTCTAAAATCATAATTGAAACTCGACTTTAATCAGAGACTTGATCAACGATGTTGGTTTCTAGGATCCAAACATCAGTAAAAAAATTTCCTGAAAATTTTTTTGGAGAGTAATCACAATTTCTTTTTATTTAATTCAAATGAACAGTTTTGTTTCAGAGCACACGGTTGCCTTCTGAATTCTGTGCTGATGCTCTTTTACCTCTCGAAGTTTGTTCTTAGACTTTGTATGCCTCTCAAAAGATTGAAGTCCTGCCAAACTGGTAAATAATAGGACCTGGGTTATGTCCTATTACTTGAATGGATTCACTGGTTACTGAGGTATCACGTGGCAAGGAGGAAATGCTTTCATTTTGCTTACCAGCAAATTAAGAATTGGGTTTATACTCTAAATTTTTTATTTTCTTCAGTTGCTATGTGAAATCCGTAGTTAAACAATTATTCTGCTTGCAATGAAGGTCCATCGGCGCCATGGGTGGATAAGTTTGTCTTAATTGATTGCTTCTATGCCTAGCCGAGACAGTGTAGCTCATGTGTTCAGAAAGTGGTACTCTGACCCATATATCCATGGTTGAAGTCCATTAAGGCAGGCTATGATAGAACTGCCCTGTACTGCAAGTCATCCAATTGGCATGTTTTTTGACAACGCTGAAAAGTAATAGCTGCTAGTGGGACGGATGAATCATGAGATTATTGGTATAAGAAAATGGGGAGGAATATTGTGCTTAATCGAAGTGGGCTTTGGAGGCATGGTACTACACAGTCTGTAGAAATGTGGCCGATAATCTGAGTTCGAGTCTAGAAGGCTTGCATACTATTTAGGTTGTGGTATGCTGATTTTGAGAGGAGCTATTACAGTTAATTTCAGGAGGTGTTTCTATACATCTGTCCTCTGATTTATAAAATAGGCACCACTGTTGATTCAATGTATCCAGTAAATTGGAAGAAAGGTCATCAACACCTGGCAGCATTGTGATGGTTTGGAAATTGATTTCTTGTGTGACATATATTTTTTGGGTTTGGTTTGATTGCTTTGGTCGATTATTTTGACTTGAGCTTTCATGCACAAGGCAGCCCTGTATAAGGGGCAGAGGATTGTTAGCCATGATGCTATCCTTCGATATTGTAGCCAATAGTGATGGAAACTCTCAAATTTCAATAGTAATTGGAATGCAAGTAGCTCATCCCGGGTTGTAGATTTTGATAGTTTTTGTGGTGAAATATTGCTACAGGATTTACATTATTCAAGAATCTAGATAGTTAATGCGGATCTGCTTCTCTCCTATTTTGCTTCAGGGCATTTTCAGTCATAATCATTGTCATATGCAGATGGGGATTTGTATTTCATTGAAATGGTTAGCTAGTCCTAACTGTCAACTTATTTTGATTTTGTTTCTGATGGATTTTAAATCATTGACAGAAGATTGGTAGTGGTCCCATGTGTGGAGAACTCTGACCTCTATCCCTTTGGGGTGCTTGAGATTTGTCTATCCTTTTTGTCCACAAATCACCTTGCAAAAAAGCAGAAGATTGCATTCTTTGATAACTATACTAAGCCTTGCCTTGGACTTGCAGGCAAGATGATCTTATATAGGAATCAGCAAGTGCTTGATATCATTGAAGGCAGTATGGATCTGTTAACTGGCTAGTTCCACTAAACTTGTTATAACCTAAGTCACATTGTTTGGGTTTGAGTTTGGGTTTGGTAATGATTGATTTGCTTCAAATTTGAATTTTTCGATGACGTTTGGATGAAGTTCACCATCAGGTTCATATAAGGTTTGAAATTCAGCGAACTTAAAAACAATTGTGAGGTACTCTGAGGTTCGTCAAACCTCATGACCATTGATTGAGTCCGCAGCACAAGCTCGTAACCTCATGTCATAGCTTAAGCTTGTAATCTATCCTCGCAGTTTCTATGTCCATCATAACAATTTTTTATGTTTATTGATGTTGATATTGTTACTATTTTATGGATAACGAACGAGGGAATCTATGCAGTTCCGTTTTTGCACGGATGCTTGCTGACAGGGCCACATGCGTTTTGAGTATAAGAAGTTTCTCACTGATCCAAGGCTCTATGCCTAGGTGAGCCACCTTTTCAATCCCGCAGTGCATACCCATCTTGAAATTGTCCTTTCTATTTGCGAGTTCCCAATCTTAGCCGTAGATATATATTAGCATATCCTTGAAATAGAGTAGGACGACATATAAAGGACCACCGTGCATTAACAAAAATGTCAATGAAGAAAAGCTAAAAAATAGTGCCACGTGGCATTCACAAAATGCCAATGAATTTAATAAAATTTAAAATGAAATAGAACATAAAATAGTAACAATATCAACATCAATAAACATAAAAAAATGTTATGATGGACATAGAAACTGCGAGGATAGATTACAAGCTTAAGCTATGACATGAGGTTACGAGCTTGTGCTGCGGACTCAATCAATGGTCATGAGGTTTGACGAACCTCAGAGTACCTCATAATTGTTTTTTAGTTAGCTGAATTTCAAACCTCAAGGATGAAGTTTGGCAGACCTTGTAACATAGGTTATAACAACTCTTTAAGGAGCTTATGGTTATTTATGTTATAATTTTCGTATTCCAATTACAAGTTCTGATTTAGCACACCCCAGAGTAAGAGTTAATAGCCTGTTGTTTTGTTGGAATTATCATAGAGATTCACACCTATAATTCTGGTAGTCTCTATTTGTTTCGGCTGATGGTGAAAAGATGAAAACACTTTACTGGTATCCATGCTTGTTTCAAGGTATTTTAGAAATTTAGAGTGTGCAAAGCACTTTCTGCCAGCTTTTGTTGCACAGAGATATGGTTTTTGTGTTGAAAACAGTCAGTGCAGCTGAGCTAAAGCCTAAAGTTCAAAGTATATGGAGATTGCCGGCTTTTTAATATACAGCTAGCGTTAATTAGGCCTTAAGAAAAAGGTAGTATAGATCACTATGTTACCTGGGCTGTCCAAAGCTAGTACTACTGTTTATTAACTATGGCCTGTATAGCTCTGGAGCCTGTACTAGTTACTGCCATTAAACATCTCTATGCGGTTTCTTATATGCAGAAGGGTCATACAGATGAGCTTTGCAAGCATTCTGCCAATGAGCTCAAGGGAATGGTTTATTGTCAATTTTGTTGGTTGATTCGAGAAGGTCGAGGGCCCTTTTGCATGTATGTGATGCAACAGACGTATGATCTAACAACCCTTGTTAAAAGAGTTTTTTTAACCTTTGAGACATCTCGATGACTCTTAAAACTTAGTAGTCTTGATATGGACGCACTGCAATGAGAGACGAGGAGACAACTTGTTTTCTTTATTTAAGTTTCAGGCAAGTAACAATCAGTTTTTTGTATCAATATCTATTAAAATCCACAACCTCATGAACCCAACAGAATTGGAGTCCAAGGAACCAATATTGGATACTATTCAATTCAGAAATGCAGGTAGGCCTTGTAAAGTACAATTGACTATCTCAACGCTCACTACAGTCATAGCAGAAGTTTAGCCTTCATGGACTGTTTACCAGCTGCAGATTTGTCCTCTTCTTTTTGCACGTGTGACTGTTTCTAGCCCTAGAAACAATCCTCTTCTTCCTTGGCTTTATCTTTTCTTCCTTCTTTTGTAAGGGTCTCTCCTTCGCTTGAGAGGGAGGCCTTGCAGACCTTAAATTCTAGCCCAGACAGTGATAATACTTGAACTGAAGTGTTGCTGCTGTTAGGGCCACAGAGAGGCCTCCTTCCTTCACACGTGTGGCTGTGTTTGATTCTAAAAACAGTCTTCTAAACTTCGATCTTGACTTCACCTTCTTTGCTGCACTAGAGGTTCCCTTTCTTGTCACTTTATCACCCTTTTACTTACTTTTGTTCTGTGCTGATTTCAGAGATGAATTATGCTATCTTGGAGGGTGAAATGACTGTTATATATAGGAGTCTGCTCCTTCTTTTAGGCCGACTTGAGGCCGACTTGACTTTTATGTGTCAGATTTCTTCCTTTTAGGATGTCGTTGCTGGGAGGTGGCTTATGACTTTGCTTGGAGGACTTCTTATGACTCTACTACATATTCATACAAGGTGTAACATGCCCTTAAGGTCTTCAACCTTTTCTTTTGACTATTGACTCACCTATAGCACACACTTTAACTAGTGCTAGACCTATTTCAATGAGCAAGAAACTCATTGACATATATTATAAAAATTAATATTTCTTTTCTTGAATAAATACAAATATCAAAAGTATATTTATGAAGACCAAACCTAGTTACCTTTCCTTCAACACTCCCTTTTAACTAGGGAGGTATTCATACAACATTGCAAGGTGTTTGGCTATTATCAATCTTGAAGAATTCACATAAGAGAAACCGTATTAGCAATCCATCTGTTATAGCATCATATCCATCAGCTTTGTCATAGTGTAAGGCCTTGACTAACAACTACACATCTTTACGAGACCATGAGCTACAACGCTGGCGAGACCAATGATTTATAGACACCTTCATCATTGTCTCTCAAGGTACATACCCACCCAGATGTTCTCCGAGTATGACCTTCTAGGACTATTTTTATCTTGGGTTCCCAACCTTCAAAGAATATCGGTCCTCTTGCCTATTCTTGTCTTGGATGCCCTACACCTATGTCACAGGGTTTGGCGAACCTGAAGGTTCAGGTTTGAAATTCGGCGAACCTGAAAAAAAAATTTGAAATTCGTTCAGGTTTGCCAAACCTGAAATTCGAACCTCAAGTCGAACTTGAACGAACTCGAACCTCAACGAACCTCAACGAACCTGAAGGCGAATTTTAACGAATTTTTTAAGGTTCAATTTTTTTAATGATGCACTAAGAACTTCATTATGGCAGCCATGATAGTTGTTTTATCCTACCTTCATCACTGTACTCAAGACCATCATGTTGACTAGGATCATGCGAGAGTGTATTCCATGACTGCAGGATCATTGTGATTTTTCTTACACCGAGATAGTGATATCATGTAAAGATAGTGAGGGATCTGAAGATCTTTCCATTACATATATATACACATTCATTGTTAAGAAATAGATCCACCGAGATGAGATACTATTCCTCACTATACTGAGGTCCTTACTGTCTCATTTATTCCGAGACTGTAATGGTTACTGTGGCTCTTTGTTATGCAGGGATTATATCCTCCGAGAATGATCATTTCTGCGGCTTTGTTATTGTGCCACAATTGTAGTATATATATATATATATATATCTATATATATATATATATATATATATATATATATGTGATTGAGACAGCGTCTAACATCAATCTTATTAGGCCGAGAGAGAGGTTCTATCACTGCTGTTCTTTGTCTAGAGTCTAGACTTCTACAGGAGTATCACCAAGGCCTTGATGCCAAGACTGCTATGCGAGATCCATTGACACTGTGCCTTTGTCCTAGATCTTTGCTACTCCATTCAGCTGAGATCCTCACAGGTATGTCGAGATCACTAGCTGTGCAATTGTGATATATCTAGGTAGATTTGTATGCTAAAACAAATATGCCGAGAATGTCTAATCCTTCAATCTTTGCAACGTCCATTATACAAGGTTATTCCTGCTCCATTAGACCCAAGGTCATATATATATATATATATATATATATATATATATATATATATATTGAAAAATATGTATAGTTGAACATAATGCCGAACCTAATTCGAACCTGATCGGAAAATTTGAATTCGAATCGAACTTAATCGTTGTCGAACTCAAATTCGAACTCGAACCATGTGACATAGCCCTACACATCCTCAAAGAGTATCGGATGCCAGATGATTACCCAATCCTCCCATTCTTTCTTCCCAAGTGAAGACAAGAATGTAGTTTCTATCTTGTGTCTACATTTCCATTCATGGCCTTCATTTAGACTTACAGCTGTTAGTCTTGGTCTAGTGCATGACCCATGAAATGGAAAACACAATTGTCACTCCTTTGTAATTAGGGGTGATCCAAAACTCCCTCTTGATCAGGGACCTGTCAGAGCTCCCTCTTAACTGGGGACTCTTTCCTTCATCTACAACTTCTTCTTCGTGGGTCCTTCAGCTGTTTGATCTCCTTTCTTTCTTGATGTCATGAAGTCTTTGTTCAAACTTCTTCTAGGTAGGGCACCATCCATCGATCACTTTCTTCCCTGGTTTGTCATGTCATTGCTTCCTTCGAGGAAAGTGGCTTTCATGTTATACATCAATTTTTCTTGTCATCTTGGCTACTCCTTTGTCATCTTGTCCATGCTTCGGAATATTCTTCTCATGGATGATTCTTTGCAACTTGTACCTGCTTGTTTACATGCTTCGACCTAGTAGCCCATCATGACTTCATCCTGATATTGCTTCAACATTGCCTTTTGTTGGATGGTTTCTTCATCACGACATCTTCGTAGGGTGGAATCAGTTATCTGCATCTTTTATATCTCCAAGGCCTTAATAGGTGTCAAGGGTCCTTTGTTCCTTTATCAGAGTTGTCCTGCCTTCTTTCGGGAGATATTTTCAAAGCATTTTGTCAGATAGTGATTCTTGGTGATCATGGTGTTCTTCACATGCTTGATCTCTTTCTTTATTTGCTTCTTCTCAGATGGATAGATGGATAGGTCAACCATCTAATGCTTCTTGTGAGAGCATTCCTTCATTGCTTGCTTTTTGGACTTGTCAGCATTTCTTCTTGCTTCTTAGTCAACAATCTTATGCTCCTTAAGTGAGCATATTCTTTTACTGACCTTCATTGCATTGTGGTACATGCCTTCGAGCATGTTCTTGGTGAAAGAGATTCTTTCACGCTTGATCATGTTATATAACTATCCCATGACTCAATAATATACAAATGCTAACATGACTAAACTTTGATGCATACATATCTCATCTTTATTCTTCTTTGATCTTCCTTTGATGTGGCCCTTCTTGCTTCATCTTAGCTTGCCTGCATATCATCCTTGTCTTGAATCCCACAAATGGGATTCCCAATGAGACATCTGCCTTGGTTCATGAACCTTCTTTTGAAGATTCCATCATAGGATCTTAAAGATCCTTGCCTTGCAAATGTTTCCTTTCTTTTGATGATAGAGGTCTTCTAAGATTCTTAATCATGATCAATTTTTCCTTTCAGCGCATATGAGGTCCTATACTAGGTATACTTCTTCTACATGAATATCTTGAGCTATATCTACCATGCTCCTATATTCTCTTCTACTTATGCATTTTCTGTTCTTATCATAAATGCTACATCTTCATGAGTATCTAGAATTCTATGTACATCATGCTTCTAGATTCTAGAGGATGTTTCTAGCCATGCAATATTAATCTTATTCCTGCATGCTCCTATATTACTCAAAACTTTGAAAGAAGTCTAGAAGTAAAGAGATTGACCTAGTCATAGTAGAGATGCGGAGGATCTTCCTTCTTTTGCTTCTTTCCTTCTTCTTTCACCTCTTGAGTCAAGTGAGCTTATTCCCTCTTTCTTTTGTTGTTGTTGTCCTTCTAAAGCTTAGGACAATTCCTTTTGTAGTATCCATATTCTAGGCATCCAAAACATTGGATTTTGGACATGTCTTTGTTGCTTGTTCTTCGAGGACCAAACTTGCTAAATTTGCCCTTTCTTTTGGCCATGGTAGCAAATGCTTGCTCCTTTGATCCCACATCTTCCTTTGCCTTAAGTTTGGTTTCCTTTGTCCTGCATAGAGACCACATTTTACTGAGAGTGGTTGCTTCCTTCTTGGCATATATGCTTGATGTGAAGTTTCCCCACTCCTCAGGTAGAGCATTGGGTACTACAATTGTCATCTCTCTGTCTTCCCTGGATCTTGATGTTCTTCAAGTTGCCTTTTCCAAGTGGACTTGCTTGGTGATGATATTTTCTTGAAGACTTGTGTCTTGATGTAGGTCCTGCTTCAATCTGCTCTTTTTTGTAGGTGCCTTTATGTAAGGTTCTTCTTCTAGCTTTGTAGACCTCCTTGATGAATGATGGATTATATACCATTCTTGTCCTTGAAGTGATCGAGACTTAAAGGCTTGATGCTTCAACTTTGTAGATGCTTCTCCTTGATGAGTGTTCTTGAATTGCCATTTCCTTGATGTGTCACCTTAGCTCTGATACTATGTTGAAAAATCTAGGGCAAAGTAGTGTAGTGTGATTTTTCGTTACTTGATAACAATTTGTGGAGTCTTTTTATTTTTCTTGTTAGCTTATTCTTCTTCTTCTTATTAGTGCATGTGTGTACTTCATCAAACTGCTACCAAAACACAAAAACAAGAACACACGATATTGGCTCTCTGCTAGGGCCAAAACCTCTCTTCTCTTGAGAGGAAAACCCTTTAGTGAATTTCTCATATTGAAGCTTCTATTGATCAATGCCAAACCCTAGACCCCTGACTTAGAATATCCTCCAAGCATAAGTCAAGTCCTCTCCTCCTTTCTACACTTTGTTCCCTGGCACATAGGCTTCCTCCTTCCGGCACTTTGTCCCCCGACACTTAGTCCTCCTTCTTTGTACTGCTGTTCTGCTGCCCTAGTTTTCTTATGTGTGGAAGGTACCCTTAGTGAATTAGGGTCCTTCCACCTTTGTTAGAGAGACATGCTTCTTTACTAGGCTTGGGAGTCCTTGTAGGCTTGAATTTCCTACCCAAACAATGATGAGTCATGGACTGTTTACCAGCTGCAGATTTGTCCTCTTCTTTTCGCACATGTGACTGTTTCTAGCCCTAGAAACAATCCTCTTCTTCCTCGGCTTTATCTTTTCTTCCTTCCTTTGTAAGGGTCTATCCTTCGCTTTAGAGGGAGGCCTTGTAGACCTTAAATTCTGGCCCAAACAATGATAATACTTGAACTGAAGTGTTGTTGCTGTTAGGGCCGCATAGAGGCCTCCTTCCTTCGCACGTGTGGCTGTGTTTGATTCTAAAAACAATCTTCTAAACTTCGATCTTGACTTCCCCTTCTTTGCTGCACTAGAGGCTCCCTTTCTTGTCACTTTATCACACTTTTACTTACTTTTGTTCTGCGCTGATTGCAGAGATGAAAATTGCGCTATCCTGGAGGGTGAGTAAGACGACTCTTATATATAGGAGTCTGCTCCTTCTTTTAGGCCGACTTGAGGTCGACTTGACTTTTATGCTTCAGATTTCTTCCTTTTAGGATGTTGTTGCTGGGAGGAGGTTTGTGACTTTGCTTGGAGGACTTCTTATGACTCTACATATTCATACGAGGTGTAACATGCCCTTAAGGTCTTCAACCTTTTCTTTTGACTATTGACTCACCTATAGCACTTTAATTAGTGCTAGACCTATTTCAATGAGCAAGAAACTCTTTGACATGTCTAATAAAAATAATATTTCTTTTCTTGAATAAGTACAAATATCAAAAGTACGTTTATGAAGACTGAACCTAGTTACCTTTCCTTCAACACACGAGGAGGGCTGCCTTTTGTTGGAAGCTGGGGAGTAGGGGGACATACCCATGGCGCAATCCAAACGATTCAATTTGATTCAGGGAGGGATCAATTTCCGGTCTGTGCAATTGCATACACGACGAGAGGGCTTTCATGGTTGTAAAACTGGCAGAGGGGCAAGTCTTTTTGAAGATCACTTTGTTCCTTGTTAGCGAAATTTGCTAGCAGACATACTTGGGAAGCGCAGACCATATTTCTTTGAAGATGTTTTTGACCTGAAGGGAGCCCAAATAGCATTTGGGCCAAGAACTGAAGAAAAGCAGGAGGTCACATGGCCATGAAGTCCTGCAGTAAAGAGGGCCTAGAACCACCAACCAAACTTCCTTAGCCACCTATGGGGAATGGAGAAAGAGATGGGGAATGGACTCTTCCAAATTTTCACAAAACGGGCATCTGGAAGGTTCAATATGACCCCGTTTTTGAAGGTTCTCTGCTGTGAGAATTTTTTATGAGATAGCATCCAACAATTTTTTTTACCTTTGGGATAGCATTTGGTTTCTAGATTTTATTCTAGATGGAGAATTTAGGTGATACCTGGGATTTAAAGAGCAGGTGAGAATATCCTTCTTTAACAGTGTCACTGGCATTTTTCCATCCCCACTTATCTGCGACTGTGAGAGTTATGGGGGCACAACCTCTTAGTTTATTAATAAGTTTTCCTCTTTGTGTGAGTAGGGCCTCTGGGATGTTATCAATCTTCCATCCCTTCCACCCTCCTTGCTGATCCCATTTTGAGATTTAACCCAAATTTTCCACCCCTCCTTGCCTCATGAAGATTCTTAGAGCATCCAGGGAAAGATCCGAGCCCAAGAGATGGAGGCTCAGAATTGAGTCTGTGAAAATGTTGATGGAGGCTTCATTCCCTGAGACATTGCTTATATTTTTCTTATGATGTCCGAGGAGGAATTAATCAATTTCCAGATGGGGGAGCCCAAAACTGTGTCCTCTCTCCCCTCCCAGTCGTTTTGCTGATTTAAATACTTTGCCCTAATCACCTGAGTCAACCATTGTTCGACTTCGTGATCATAGTTGTTAAATTGGCAACTAGGGCCAAACTCCATGTGGGTCTGCTTATTTATGGCAGCTGATATTTTTATTGGATCCCTCTCGTCGAGAGGTGTGGGATTGATCTGAAGATCATCCGATTTCGATAAGTATTTATGGAGATATGAATTTATTTTTATTATGTAATTATTATCAAGCCGACCAGCTCTTGTGTAGGCTCAAGAAGCCCAATAGACGTGTCTATTCATCACTTACGTTTTAGTATAAATATGAGAGGATTTGATGTCATTTAGACATACTCTCAAGGTGATCTCCTCTCCATGTCTTGGGTTTTTGGAGAAGGAGAATCACTAAGAATACACTGGTCTAGAAGCAGCCCTAGCAGCAAAATGATGCCCTAATTCTACGCAGGAAGATGATTCGTTGTTCATCTCTATAAGCTGTTCAGGAAATGATACATGGTGAAACCCTAGCACAGGAAGGAAATAACGCAGTTATGGAAATGCATATATATGCTGTCAAGTATGACGCAGCTATGGCAATGGAGATACACTATATGGATCGCAGTCATATATATTATGGGACGCAATGATGTATGGAATGCTCATGGTATATACGCTGGGCAGTCATACGCTGACTATGTATACGCAAGACATGAAGGTCGTAGGCAAAGGGTGAAGGTGGCAGTCAAGGTGAAAGCGTGGTTTAAGAGATAGCGTGGGCATCAACGCAGTCAAATAGCGTGGGCATCAACACAGTCAGGCAGCGTGGTTTAAAAGATACGCAGAATGCATCAACAGATAGCGTGGTTTAAAGAAATACGTGGAACGCATCAATGCTAGCCATACGCATAGCTATACGTAGGCTCTGATACAACGCTGCAATATATTTATATATGCAGGAACAACGCAGACATATATATAATATATATATATATATATATATATATATATATATATACACAATTGCTTCATATATATACACAGCAACAGAGAAGATATTTACACGCTCAGCTTTCACTCTCAGGCAACATATATTCATACACGCAGTCAATATATATACACGTAGTCAATTTATATACACGCACAATACGCAGATATTCGTGGGCAGTAGGGAATCAGAACCGCAGGCATACTCTGTCTACATAACTACAGTCAAGATGGATTACTGTAGATGATAACATGATTGTATAGTTTGACATTGCATGGAGGATTTCGTAACTATAGCCTAGCTGCTTTGCTAGGCTGCAAGCCATAGCAAGCAGCTAAGGCTGATATCCACAAAGGAAAATTGTTGCAGCAACATAAAGCTTGATATAATGCATGGGCAGCATGGGCAGCATGAAGCTTGATATAATGCATGGGCAGCATGGGCAGCATGGGCAGCATGAAGCTTGATATAATGCATGGGCAGCATGGGCAGCATGAAGCATGATGATGCATGAGCAGCATGAAGCATGATGATGCATGAGCAGCATGAAATATGAAGTCATGAACAACTTGATGTATGGGCAACACAGTGATCATGAGCAGCATGAAGATGCATGATGCAGCATGATGATGCTACACGGTAAGGTGCAGCAGATGAACGAAATGGATAGGTGAAGTCGTCACCTAGGAGATTCAGTTGAAGCCGAATGTCCTCAACTGATCTCATCATTATAGGAAATGATCTATGCTCAGATCCAGATAAGTCAAAGTGTTGACTTCTGTTGTAAATGTATTATCTCTCTCTCTATCTTTCTCTACTGAACTTTGAATATAAAAGAAGAAATGATCAAAGGGTTTCCCACACATTGTGGGGTTTGTCCCTGGATAGCGCCACATCTTGTGTCCTCTTGTCTTGGCTTGTCTTCTGCGATTTATATTTATGTTCTATCTGCAGTTTACCTTATGCTGATGTGATTGCTAATGTGAAAAAGAAATTGAAATAAATTGCTCTAGCATAGAACATACGTAAAATTAACATGGTATCAGAGCTGAGGTGAAGACAATGCCCAAGCAAGAGTGAAAGAACAATCACAGTTCGGACAATACAGAAGGATCAATGGGTTCCTTACAATTCACTTAGGGTGAAGTCGAAGCAGAGCATTTTATCAGAATGGCGCAACAGAACTTCTAATGGCATACCTAAAGATCACTTCATTGGGAAGTCTGGATCTAAGGATGGAAGGAAAGGCAGATGCCTTGGCTACAATAAGTTTGGCCCTTATGCGAAGGAGTGTCCGAATGGTATAGAAGCAAGTCATCAAGGACATGACTGTCTCTTCAAAGAAAGCAATGAATCCTAGGATCTCTTTTATGTACCTAATCGCAAAAAGAACCTGGTGTCCATCTCAGAGATGGAAGTCAAAGGTTTCAGGGTGGCATTCGTCAATGGAAAGGTATGTATTTGAAAATAGAATTTTCTAAGATGCTTTTGAGTTCAGGGTTGTATTAAGTTACAGGAAGTCCACGAGTAGGACCATTGACACATAGCACTAGAGGTTTGTGAGTTAGATGGTGACAGGGAAGCCTGAATTCAAAAAGAGCATGAAACTACATGTTTGAGATGTACAGAAGGAAAAACCTACAAGGGGACCATCCCCTCAAGTAGCAGGTCCACAGGTTTGAAACAACCCGTGGAGTTTTGAGATTCATGAACAGGGAATCTCATGTAGACAGGTGGAAGAAAGCCCTCTATGGCTTGAAGCAAATCACCTTGGGCATAGTATCAGAGGATCAACAATTGTCTGATGAAGCTGAGATTCACTAGGAGTGAAATCGATCCAAACCATTACTCAAAGGTTGTAGACCTCTCATACCGGCACCTATGTCTGACAGGTGCAAACCCCTCATTTGTAGGAGACAGAGGGAGTTGGATTTCGTATGTGGAATGATAAACTGCAAGCTTGTGACTACCTCAAGGAAATTAACTTTCAGAAGCTATATGGTAGTGATGTCAGACCAGATTTGGGAAATGCCTCTGAGTCTCATAAACTCAATCACGTTGATGTTCTTGGTGAACTTCTGTCTAGATATATGTTTTACAGTTAGCATGGTGAGCTCATATTTGGTTGAGCCTCACTGGATTGGTGCCAAGAATCCTCTGAGGTATCTTCAGGGCACAGTCTCTCATGGATCGAGATACATTGCCGGAAATATGAAAACTGCATGATTATTCGAATGCTGACTGGGCAAGCATTGTGGAGGATCACTAGAGCACTTCTCAGTGCTGGTTCTCTTTGGATTTTGCTTCGATATCATGGATGAGTAGGAAGCAGAAATCGGTTGTTATAAGTACCGCCGAGACCGGATACATAACTACGAGTATGACCTCGCATGAAGTTGCCTGGCTGTGGAAACTCTTCAGTGAGTACACATGATGAATACCACTATGATACTCTGTGACAACCAGAGGTGGGATTCGATTATTGAGGAATCCCGTATTCAATGATTGCTCCAGTAGATAGACATCAAATACTGTCTTATCTGGGATATGGTAAGTCGATGAGCAAGGAGGCTCCATCGCACTGAGATGATGTACAGGTTAGAGCCCCGGGAGAGATCAAATTTGTGATTTTCCCGAACGACTTGGAGTTGTCAAGAGACCTTTGTAAAAGGGTCCTGCATGTTGCATGCATTGAGCTCTGGGAGCTCTGGGGGGCTTGCGGTTCTTACTGGAGCAACGTACGACCACAGGGTGACTCACCCTCCCCTAGTGGTGCGCACTGAAACAAGATGATTCGCTCTCTTGTGGGACAAGATGATTCACTCTCTTATGGAACATGATGATTTGCTCTCCTGTGTAGCAGGATGATTAGTTCTCCTGTGAGGCCTGGATTGATGTGTTCTCCATGGCGATTGTAGCAGGATTGATGTGTTCTCCTGTGAAGCCTGGATTGATGTGTTCTCCATGTCGATTGTAGCAGGATTGATGTGTTCTCCTGTGAGGCCTGGATTGATGTGTTTTCCATGGTGATTGTAGTAGGATTGATGTGTTCTCCTGTGAGGACAGGATTGATTAGTTCTCCTGTCGAGGCATCCTACCCATGCAATCTGGGACTCATGGGAAGTACCTCTCATCTGATCAATGAGCAGGGAAATGAAGTTAGGGACCATAGTAGTACCGATGGACGCATCGTTGTATCTACCGTACTCCCTACGCTAGGATGACCTCCATTGATCTGGGATCGATGATATTGGTCTGGGACCAGTGGTAGGAGTTGTACCATACTATGACATTGACTTCGGGTCGGTTGAGAATGGTCTGTGACCAGTGGTACATACTCTGAGACTGACTTCGTGTCAGTATAGGACTGGTCTGGCACCAGTGAGAGTAGTACATACTATGACGTTGACTTCGGGTCGGTTGAGACTGGTCTGGGACTAGTGGTACACTCTCTGAGCCTGCGATACTGGTTTGGGACTAGTGGTACACTCTCTGAGCCTGCGATACTGGTTTGGGACTAGTGGTAGGAGTTGTACCATACTATGACACTGATTTCGGGTCGGTTAAGACTGGTCTGGGACCAGTGGTACATACTCTGAGATTGACTTCGTGTCAATGCAGTACTGGTATGGGACCAGTGCGTGGTACATAGTATGACGCTGACTTCAGATCGGTTGAGATTGGTTTGGGACCAGTGGTATACACTCTGAGACTGCGATATTGGTTTGGGACCAGTGGTAGGAGTGGTACTTACTATGAAGCTGACTTTGGGTCGGTCGAGACTGGTCTGGGACCAGTGGTACGCACTCTGAGATTGACTTTGGGTCAGTGGAGAATGGTATGAGACATTCTCGATCAATTCTTCTTCTTCATAGTCCAGTAGAGCTGAGCAGAGTAGAGCAGAGCTAGCAGAGTTGAGCAGAGCAGAGCTAGCAGAGCTGAGCAAAGCATAGCAGAGCCAGTAGAGTTGAGCAGAGTTGGGCAGAACAATGCAGGGCACTGATGGTAGAGATAGGACAGTCGGACTTATGGATCACCGGATGGAGTTCTCCCTAGTTGAGAGGGAGTGTTAAATTGGGAACTAGGGCCAAATTCCATGTGGGTCAGCTTATTTATGGCAACTGATATTTTTATTGGATCCCTCTCGTTGAGAGGTGTAGGATTGATTTAAAGATCATCCGATTCCGATAAGTATTTATGGAGATATGAATTTATTTTAATTATGTAATTATTATCAAGCCGACTAGCTCTTGCATAGGCTCAAGAAGCCCAATAGACGTGTCTATTCATCACTTAATTTTAGTATAAATATAAGAGGATTTGATCTCATTTAGGCACACTCTCAAGGTGATCTCCTCTCCACGTCTTGGGTTTTTGGAGAAGGAGAATCACCAAGAATACGCTGGTGTAGAAGCAGCCCTGGCAGCAAAATGATGCCCTAATTCTATGCAGGAAGATGATTCGTTGTTCATCTTTATAAGCTGTTCAGGAAATGATACAAGGTGAAACCCTAGCACAAGGAAATAACACAGTTATGGAAATGCATATATATGTTGTTATGTATGATGCAGCTATGGCAATGGAGATAAGCTATATGGATCGCAGTCATATAGAACAGTCATATATATTATGGGACGCAATGATGTATGGAACGCTCATGGTATATACGCTGGGCAGTCATACGCTGACCATGTATACGCAGGACATGAAGGCCGCAGTCAAAGGGTGAAGGCAACAGTCAAGGTGAAAGCGTGGTTTAAGAGATAGCGTGGGCATCAACGCAGTCGGGTAGCGTGGTTTAAAGGATACGTAGAACGCATCAACAGATAGCGTGGTTTAAAAGAAATACATGGAACACATCAATGCTAGCCATACGCATAGCTGTACGCAGGCTATGATACAACGCTGCAATATATTTATATATGCAGGGAAACAACGCAGATATATCTATATATATGTGTGTGTGTGTGTAAATATCTTCTCTATTGCTGTGTATATATATGAAGCTACACAGACGATGGCTTCATATATATACACAGCAATAGAGAAGATATTTACACACACACACACACACACACACACACACATATATATACACGATGGCTTCATATATATACACAACAATAGAGAAGATATTTACCCGCTCAGCTTTCACTCTAAAGCAACATATATTCATACACGCAGTCAATATATATACACGTAGTCAATTTATATACACGCACAATACGCATATATTCGTGGGCAGTAGGGAATCAGAACCGCAGACATACTCTGTCTACAACATGATTATGTAGTTTGAGACTGCATGGAGGATTTCATAACTATAGCCTAGCTGCTTTTCTAGGCTGCAAGCCATAGCAAGCAGCTAAGGCTGATATCCACAAAGGCAAATTGTTGCAGCAACATGAAGCTTGATATAATGCATGGGCAGCATGAAGCATGATGAGATCATGGGCAGCATGGAGCTTGATATAATGCATGGGTAGCATGGGCAGCATGAAGCTTGATATAATGCATGGGCAGCATGAAGCACGAGCAGCATGAAGTATGAAGTCATGGACAAGTTGATGTATGGGAAACACAGTGATCATGAGCAGCATGAAGATGCATGATGCAGCATGAGGGTGCTACACGGTAAGGTGCAACAGATGAACGAAATGCATAGGTGAAGTCGTCACCTAGGATATTCAGTTGAAGCCAAATGTCTTCAACTGATCTCATCATTATAGGAAATGATCTATGCTCAGATCTAGATAAGTCAAAGTGTTGACTTCTGTTGTAAATGTATTATCTCTCTCTCTTTCTCTGTTGAACTTTGAAGATAAAAGAAGAAATGATCAAAGGGTTTCCCCACACATTGTGGGGTTTGTCCCTGCTAGCGCCACATCTTGTGTCCTCTTGTCTTGGCTTGTATTCTGCGATTTATATTTATGTTTTATCTGCAGTTTACTTTATGCTGATGTGATTGCTAATGTGGAAAAGAAATTGAAATAAATTGCTCTAGCATAGAACATACCTAAAATTAACAATAGTCCAATGAAGCTTTACTCCCATTGCCATGTATGCTATCCCCAGGTCCCTTATTCCCAATCCACTATGTTGTTTCAGAGCTCTGACCATTTTCCATTTTACCAAATGGTATTTTTTGGTTTCTGTTCTCCCTCTCTCCCAAATAAATTTCCTTATATACATCCCCATTTGGTGTAATACAAACTTAGGGACTTGCAGGGCTGAAAACTGATACAAAGGGATAGCCGACAGGACAGACTTCACCAGGGTTGCTCTACCCGCATGGCTAAGCCATATCCCTCCCCAATTTACTATTTTTGTTTTCATTTTATCCTGAACTTTTTGCCAGGCATATGGAGCGGCTCGTCTTAGGAATATAGGTATCCCTAAGTAATTAAAGTCTTTCCAATCTCTTACTACTTTAAACCTCGAGATTTCTTCAATTTTATTCTCTTTCTGGTTGGAGATATTCCAACTGTAGATGTGACTCTTGCTGTCACTGATGGCTCCCCCGAAGCACTGAGGAATCTATCTAAGTTTGTTTCGAAGCACCGGGCAATTATAGTCGAGGCTCCTCCCATCAAAATTGTGTCGTCCGTGAACTGTCCATGATTTATGCTTCTGATTCCTTCGTTGTACCTGATTCCCGGAAGATTGAGAGAAGCCCTCTCGTGCACCAGTTTCCTACTCAGGGGATCCTCCATAATGATGTATAAAAAGGGGGAGAGAGGGCAACCTTGACGTAGACCCCTGGAAGCTTTGAAGAAGCCCGCCACCCGACCAATGATTAACAGAGCAATCCAAGGGGAAGATATACACAGGTTGATCCATCTGATAAATATATCATCCAACCCCATTTTCTTGAGGACTTTTATCAGGAATCCATGCCTAAATCTATCGAAAGCATTTGCCATGTCTAGCTTTATGATCATCCCTTCATCGCCCCTGCGCCAATTCGAATCGAGAGCCTCTTCGATTAGGATAATATTGTCAAAGATTTGCCTGCCCGGGACAAACCCCCCTTGGTTAGCGGAGATCAAAGAAGGCAAAAGAGGTTTGAGCCTTAAGGCCAACAACTTAGAGAAAATTTTATAGGAGACATTGCATAGGGATATTGGACGGAATCTAGAGAAGGAAGAAGGGTTCAATTCTTTGGGGATCAATGCCAAGAAGGAAGTGTTTATGCCGCCCCCCATGACAAATCTCTTGAATGAGTAACCCACCATTCTGCAATGATCCTTCTTTATTATCTCCCATAAAAATTGATAGAAGCTTGCCGAGAATCCATTCGGGCCAAGAGCCTTATCAGGGGGAAGGAGAAGATTGCCCCTCTAATTTCATCGACCGAAGGAGGAGATACCAAAGTTTTATTCATTTCCTTTGACACAATCTCTAGGATACTTTCCAAAAGGAATTCCTCACTATCTAGATCCCTTGTAGGGTCGCTTGTATATAGATTTTCATAGTGTTCTACCGCCGATCTCTTACTTTTGTTTGAAATTCTTGATGGTTTTCCCACCATAATTTATTTGTGCTATGTTGTTTTTTGATTCCCTGAACTTGGCTTGTTTATGGAAAATTTTTGGGTTCCTATCCCCAGCCTTCAGCGAATTTTTCTTGATTTCAATCTCCAATACTCCTCTTCCCTCCTAAGGTTTGCGTGGAGTGCCTTGAAAGTCTCCGCTTCCTTTTGGAAGTTTGATACACTTACCAGGGCTGTTTCCATTTGTCCCTGAATTGAAGCTAAGTTTTGTTCCATCTCCTTGATGTTGCCTTGTCTGCCAGATTTGTTTTCCTTGAGATACTTTTTAATGTCTCCTTTCAACTTGCGAATCTTGGACTCCCAAATAGTTATTGGGCTTCCCTCAATCCACTCCGACCGAGAGAGGGCAACAACCTCCAATAAATTAGGGATATCAAGTCACAGGGGAGAAAAGCGAAAGAGGATAGGACCCAGATCCAAGGGCTGAGAGATCATCAGATTGATCGACTGATGGTCGGAATCGGACCATGATAGAATAGAGGATTTAAGGCAGAAATTTAGGATAAGGAGGTTGTCAGAGGCAAGAAAGCGGTCTAGCCTAGCCGCGATATGGCTCACACTTGCTCTTTTATTGGTCCAAGTATACAAAATTTTTTGGGGCTTGACATCAAAGAGGTTCAAAGTTAATATGAGATCTTTCATATGCTCCTAGAGGGCATCCCGAACAATGGAGCCACCCCTTTTTTGATGGCTTCCCATTGTTGTATTGAAATCTCCTCCCAGAATTCACTTTTGGCTATACTCTGTACCTTTTAGCTCCACAGGGATTTCCAACATTCTTGCTTTTCTTGGAAATGAGTGGGCATGTAGACATTGATCATTGTGAAGGATTGATGCATCTCTATTATATTAAAAGAAGTTGCGATCCAATGAATAGTTTTTAAAGAACTTACCAATTGGAGTTTCGTAGGGTTCCACATCGTACAAAGTCCTCTTGGTGCCCCTCTTGAACTCACTGTTTCTAGGTTGCTACGACTCCAAATCTTGTTTTGGATTGAGTGAAGGGCCTGCTCGTCCAACTTGGTCTCATGTAGTAGGGTGACATTTGGTCTTTCCTTTTGGATTAGAGATTTCACTTCTATTATTCTTTTTACTGATCCCAGTCCCCTACAATTCCAGGAAATTATATTCATTAATCACATTTTTGTATTTCCCACCCCCTTACCTGGCTCCATATTATTTCCTTTCCCCCCTCCCTTGTTCCCTGCTCCTGCTAGCTGACGAGGGATAGGGTGTTGGACTCCCACCTCTTTGTCTTTTTCAGTTTTTTCCCTCCTTATTTCCTTGTTTGTTTTTCTTCCTGCTTTTTTACCTTTCCTTTCTGTTTTCTTTGTCCTTGTACTTTCTGGTCTTTCATCTGCAGAACTCTGCGGCGTAGATGTCCCTGGACATTCCTTTGATGTAAGGAATCTATCATCGTCCTCATCCTCTTTCGAGGATTCTTCTGAGCTACTAGCGATGTCCGGCCTAGAGCTCACTGCCTTATGGATTTTTGGGGCTTGAGCCAGGGTGGCACGGACATCCTAAGAGGAGGAAGGAGGGGAGGAATGGAACTTTCGGCTCCTGGAGCAGAGCCCAAAACAACAAAATGATTCTTCGACACCAGACCGGAATCACCCACCATTGGCGAGCCCGAGGGAAGGGGTTGAGCAGGGCCAACATCCTTGGTGACTGGAATGGAGCTGGGGTACCCTCATTGAGCGAATGCTTCAAGTGCTTCCTTCTTTTAACTTGCTACCAATGGTCTTTAGGATTCCCTGATTGCTTCTCCAAGACTTCCAAGCCTTTTGGGCAACATTTAGCAAAGTGCCCATACTCATGGCACAATTTACATTTAAAAGGCAGTTGGTGATAGTCTACTTCCTGCACATGCGTCCAACTATCCATTCAGAGATTGACAGCTGCAGGAAGGCCTCTCTCTCTAAGTCCACCTCACAGATCCTAGCACAAGAGAATAGGCCATGTTTTGGCTCCCAACAGTCAATGTACTTATGAGCTTGAAAGTCGTGTCATTCCAACAGTGCAACGGGAGGTAAGGCAACTTCACCTGAACAGGAACCGAGGATGGAACATCGCATTCCGGATTGAAGCTAGGACTCCAACGATCCAGATACAACCCATGGGCCCCCATAAAGTATGGTCCACTCCTGAACACCAAATATCTATCCAACCTATTCTCAAGGTAAAAATTATAAAAACCTTTGCCACAAAAGTAGGAGATTATCTCTCCCTTAATAAGAGGCTTCCAGTTCTTCTCGATCCAGGCTTTAACCGTCCTAGGGGGTGGCCACAGGCCCATAATTGGCCAGTCAGACCCCAGTCTGCAAGCTGCAGGGTGCAAGAGCGGGCCTGAGGGGCGCATATCTCTATCTTGGGAATCTCCTTTGCTCTCTTCGCAAACTTTGACTCGCCCTGCTTACTGAACTTAGGAGTTGACACAACCAAAATGTTGAAGGTTGCAAGTTCCGTGAGCAGAGGCATTGCCTGGGCAGGCTTCGCCATTGAGGAGACCAACCCAACCCGGTAGTAGGAACAAGCCCCGTGAAGAACGCAACAAGCATTCAGAGCCCACGCAGAGATATTAGAACTTCCCACCTAATGAACGAGATGAGAATCGAGCCAGAGGGGCCGAGACCCAAGCAGGAGGAGGGCTGAGGACCCTCACAGGGAGCCCGAGCGATTGACTGCGAAGCAGGAGCTACGCAACACTGTTAGGTCAACCTTGTCCTGCTTCACTCATACATGCATTCACTTAATTAGATATTTACCGTTGTTATGCAAATGATTAGATGATTGTAAACAAAATAGTGAGGAAGTGAGGGTTAGATGGAGCAAACCAACATGCCTCTAGGCCTAGAAGATGATTATGGAAATTGCCCAAAACTTATCCCAATGAAGTGACCACCTGCAACCACCAATGTTAGCTTGAAACTTTTTGCAAACACTAAGTGTTAGAACTAAAAATCCAGTGTTTGAATGACTGAATGAGGTAAAAGAGGGTAGATGAGGGCTACAAGAGGGGACACTAAGCCTAGAAAGGCTAGCAGCTAAGGGTGAAAGGAGGGCAACAAGGCCAAAAAGGCCTGTGGCTAAGGCAATGAAGGCCTTAAGGCCTATGTTAGGGCTACAGGAGGCCCTTAGGGCTCGCGGCAGGGTAACAGGAGGCCTTAAGGCCTGCCACAAGGGAAAAGAAGGTAGCCGAGAAGGAAGGAGGGAGGCCAAGAGGCTTGCAACCAAGGAAGAGGTGGGTTGAGAGGCCTTAAAGGCCTACGGTATAGGTGAGGAAGGAAGAATGAGGGCAACAGATGAGGCTAAGGCCTTGGGCTAGCATGCGGCTAGGGCTTGGCTGCCCTAGAAGGCTGATGACAGGGGTAAAATAGGTTGCGACAAGGCTTGGAGGGCCTATCTAGGCCAGCGTCTTACCAAGAGGAGAAGAGGAGGTTGCGGCTAGGGCTAAGAAGGCAAATGTTTGGCCTAGAAGGCTTAAAATTTTTTCGAACCCTTGCAAAAAATTCAGATTATGCTTAAGATCTCCAAAATTGCCAAAAATTGCCCAAAAATTCCACAAAGGGCTAGCGGCTTCCTTCTTTGGCTTGATGTTGATCTTGGAGGAGAAGTAGAGGGTGGATCTTGCCTTCCTATGCCTAGATCGACCTCTAAAACCCCTAACGATTTTCTTCAAGGCTAGAAACCCTTGAACTCTTCCAAAATTTCAGATTTGCCTTGAGGAATCACTGTTATAGATCTGATCCAAAAATATAAGATAATGCAAATAAACCTAAGAATAACAAGATCTGAATATAGAAAATGCTTCACTTTATTGATATCAAACCCTTAAGGTAGGGCAACACCATACATTCACTCCTTAAGGAAGGAGAACACTCCCCAAGCCATATGCCTGTTCATACAATGTTCCTTGACATCCCTCCATGTGGAGTCTCTAGCCCCTATATAGGCCTCATACATACAATACCATGGGTCATTACCATGGTTCCCTCATACCATCAAACTAATACCATGGGCCCATTACCTTATCACTAACTACTTGTGGTCCCTTACATGATATGGGTTAACCAACTTATTTATTACTATGGCCCATTCCATTATTACATTATTACCTTGGGTACCTCCCTTTGTACCCCATATTACCCCCCCAGGTATATAACAATCTCTTGCACAAATGAAAACAAATTTTTCCAAAACCCCAAATATATACAAAATTTAAAATTAACCCCAAACCCCAATTGCTGCAAAACAAGGGTTAGAAAAGTATTTTACAAAAAATTATCTTACAAAATTATATATACAAAATATTTAAAAATATACTGTCCTTATTAAATAAATATTTTTGAGAATAATATTTTTTAAATAAATAATGACAATGGATCAATGTGTTTCTGAAAGTTAGATATATTGGCCACAACATTTAGCAAAGTAAGAATACCATATAGATTTCCCGGTGCCCAAGTAAGGTTGGCCCGTGGCCACAGTCTATGATCTTGGAGCCCAAGGGCTCGTGTACCTGCAGATCTCTATAGTCTTTCTAAAAAAAATCGTAAGACCATTTAATGAATCAGATCACCTAAGATAAATCCAAAATTTACCAATAGAATGTTCCTATCATTGACAAATGAAATAACAATTTATATAGTATCAAAGCACAATATAGGATTAACACATAACTAACATGTAACACAGATCAATGAGACAAGGACACCATGAACTGAACTCCAAAGTCTTTTATTATGATATCAAATGTTCCAAGCAGAGCAATGGCTCAATGCCAACGTTGCAAATTTACATTGTCTAGAATCATTCTCATCATGACTTGAGAAGCAAATGGTTTCTAATTTATAGAAAAATCCTTCAATTGGAAAATAATGGCTAGTTGGTTTGATCCCCGTCAACATAATCTCGACTATTGATAATTGCTTGATGATCTTTTAATCTCCATCGTCGAAAACATTTATTTTGAGGAAATTTCGAATTTATCATGAAACCCATTTTTTATTAATCCAAAAATTAATTTTTTGGATTAATTTCCTCAAAATTTTGATTTTGACTTAACCACCAAGGTCCAAGGGCTTAATTTTTCTTAAAAAGTCCAATTTTGCCTTGGTGGGGGACCTCCAAAAATTAACTTCTTATTGACCCACAATTTTTTTGGTCATTTTCCACTTGGAGAAAAATAATTTCTCTAAAATTATTTTTTGACTCAAAATTAATTAATTTTCTGTCTTAGGATTTTTTTTTTGGTCAAGTAAGAATGGAGCCTTCAATTAACCGAAAAAAGATTACATATGGTACACGTCTTTACAAGTGTAAAGACCAACAAAAGACAGACCCGTTGATGATTAACAAACAACAGAGTCAACAAAACCCACAACCTTACACACAAAAACAAAATTAGTCCCTTGGTCATTATTCCTAAGTGTTTCGACTGTTGATCTCTCCCCAGTGCTTATTGCTCAATTCTTATTGCTCAATCTCCACCGTCAATCTAACCTTCAATCGGACGGTTGATATTCTCTCCGATCAACAGAGTTGCACGGTGATCCTGTACCGTAGATCAAAACCCATTTGATCTGATGATCCACAATGATATCACATCGGAAAACTTGCGCGACACTTCCCTGCTTCACAAAGCCGATATAGATTATAAACCCTTGGTCTATAAAACTTTGGGTCCGCTCTTAGACTTAACCTCTGATCATTTAAAAACCCGATATCCATTCAATAACGAAGGCCATCAAATCCTGCACCGTAGATCAAAACCCATTTGATCCGACGGTCCTCAATGTTATGGCATTCGAAAACTTGCACGACACTTACCCGCTTCATGGAGCCGATATAGATTATAAACCCTTGGTCTATAAAACTTCGGGTCCACTCTTAGAATTAACCTCCGACCATTTTAAAACCCGATATCCATTCGATAATGAAGGCCATCAAATCCTATAGCCTGCGACCTATGTTGCCAGGAAACGTGGATTCGGGGACGGGGACGACATTTTTGGAAATAGGGTGCGTGGGTTCGTCGGGTAATATAATAATATTAAATTTTATAAATTATAAATTTAAATTATAATTAATAATATATATGAAATTTGAATTTGTATATTTTTTCAACTTTAAACAAGAAAACTTTAATCATTTAAATATGCACGTCATTGAACATTCAACATTGACATTGAAATTTCAAAATTTATCACCAAAAAACTGTTCATTGTTTACATATTAATAAGAATCATGACTCATGATATATGTCCATTGTCATACTACATTCAAAATTTGCCTTAAGGCATCTTCAAACATGAACTAGGAAATTTTAAAATACTAAAATAAAAAAACTAAATAGCTAAAGCCTAAGGAACAATGGCTTCCTCAAAGACCAAAAACCTGGAAAATACAAGTTATTTGACCTCCAATATTATTGCATCCCTTTTTATTAAAAAAGAACTAATGGGTATACAAACCAAGGCTGCTTGGAAGTGGGAGCCAAAGTGGGGGACACAATTTTTAGAAGCTTCCAGATCGAGAGCGTTTTTTATACTTTATATATTTTGAATCATTACATATAAATTTTGTGGTTTTTTTTAGGCTTGTGGCTACATTAAAGTATAAATTATGGCTGCTGGCAGCATATATTTCACTGCTATCCCACCAAACACACAAGGTAGCGCAATAAAAAAAGGTTTAAAATGTTGAGTCTTTGAGAACTCAGAATACTTTAGGATTTTTGAGTGTACTCCTGAGTTTGTAGGAAACTTGGCTAGTGTATCTCAGTCAGTTGTGTGTGACAAAATCTGTCCCAAGTTTCACCAAAATAGCTGAGTCTAGCATTTACGTAAGTTAAGTAAATGTTGGACTCGCTGCTTTGGCATTAGACATCTTAGTATCTTACAATGTTACATGTAAATTCTTATTTTATGTTTTAATTTTTGAAATAACTTATAAAGTTATAAGTAGCATAAACATGTCATTCATGCATGCCGTATCCTAGTATGTATTTTCAAAATATAGTTTTTTTTTGAAGAACCCAAAGAACCCGAAGAACCCAAAGAACCCAACCCGAAGAACCCGAAGAACCCAAAGAACCCAAGAATTCGAAGAACCCAAGAACCCAAGAACCCATTAAAGGAAAAGAACCCAATTTTTTTTTTGAAGAACCCGGTTCTTCATGTAAGAACCCGGTTCTTCTGGGTTCTTCTGGGAATAACCCGTACCCGAATTCGGTACTTAGTTGCGGGAACCCGGGACGGGTTCGAGAACCCCACCCCATGCGGGAACCCGTGCAACATAGCCTACGACCCTTCAACTAGCACGATGTTTACCAAATACTCAACCCCCGTAGGTAGCTATGTCGTAAGCATTGACTCTGGGATCGACGGTTAGGATTTTACTGCAGCACTTCAACCAGGCTCAAGGACTTCTGCTCTCTCCTCCTTCCTCTAGTCTTCCTCCTGCTCATGATTCATGGTCTGGAAGTACGCCATGTCTTTGGCTGCCTGTCGTTGACAATCATCACGCAGTTTACCAGAGGGTATAGAATCCCAGTCGTACCGAATATAGCTTTCCTTACATAGCACTCCTCCATTCGCTAGACGATCAGCTAACATATTGGCTTTTCTTCGCACATGAATGAAGTTGATGGTTCTCAGGGTTTGCAAGTGGGAATGAATATGTTGAAAGACCTGCGAGAGCCTCCAATGTTTTGACACTTTTCCAGGTGTCGTTCCATTACACATTTTCTTGGCTGCATTAATGACCAATTCAGAGTCAGCTTCAGTGATAGTATTGTGTAAATTTGACTCCATTAGGATTTCCAGGCACTGCTCTAAGGCCATGAGCTCCGCCATGTTATTAGTGGCAGTCCCCAAATGACTGTGAAAGATATCCTTTATGCGCCTCTGCTCATCTCTTATGGCACTGCCAAATCCAGCCATCCCTGGGTTGCCCTTAGAGGCCCCGTCTATATTGATCTTCAGAAAACCATGAGAAGGCTACCAGATATCTTTACCAGCAGTTGTTTTGCTCACACCCTTGACAATGCCTTGGGGAACTAGAGAATGGAGACCCAACTGCAGCAATATGCGAGCATCCTGGGGTGAAGGAGGGTCCTCAGGAATTTTCCACATAAGGGCTCCCACTGTATCTTTGAGCTGTCGTAAAATTTGGACAATGATGTTCTGGGTCGAGCTTGTTTTGTTCTTGAAAATCCTGCCATTGCGTTCTTTCCATACATCCTAGATAATAAAGCCTGGAATGAGAGTCCAAGCCTTGTTAATGATTTCATTACCTGAGAAGTCTTTCCTCCACTTCTTTAAAGTGTTGGTGATGCTGAGTCTGTCCCTGTCAGTTTGCCTGAAGACTGAGGCCGCCCAATCCCACAAGGTAGAGTTGAAGGGGCAGAGGTTTAGTAAATGTTTCATCTCTCCTCCTGTAAGCCACATAGATGGCATTTGGATGGGCCAACAAAGCCCCTTTTCAGAAGATTTTCCCAGGTGAGAATTTTCTTTTGGTGAACCAACCGCATAAACAAATTGATTTTCATCCATTGCGAGTTCTGCCAAAGGTCATTCCAAACCTGATCAGGGTTTGGATAATCAAAACCTAGGGCCATGCGTTTAGCTTCTTTGAGGTTGAAGGTGCCTTCGATGTTTTAACCCCAGCTCAGTTGGTCAGACAATGATGACACCAAAATCTTCCTTTGCTCCAAGTCATGAGCAAGAGAATCCGCCTGGGCTTTCAAAGGACTCTCTTCACTATAACCAAGATCCTTCCACATTCTCCATTTACCATTGTTCCTTACCTGATCCCAGAAGTCACTTACCATAAGTAAACCTTTGTTGTTAGTGTCATTTTTGAGAGCGGTTAGTTCTTCCCTAAACAAATTTGGTTCTAGCTGCCAGTTATCCTCCCAAAACCGTGCAAGGTTCCCAGCTCGGATCTCCCAGAAACTATGCTTCTGGACAATGGCTCTATTCTCCCAAGTAAGGTTCCAAATGTGGGAGCCCTTGATGAGCCCTGACATTCGGATATGATCCCTCTCCTGCCAATTATTTTTATATTTCTGCTTCCAAATCTTGGCCCAAAGGGTGGCTGATTCTTTGAGTCACCTCCACCAAAGTTCGGCTCCTGAAACTCTACTAAGGATTTCAGGGTCATGAAGCCCCAAACCACCATGGGCCTTAGGTTTGCAGAGCTTGTCCCAAGCTACCAAAGCCCACTTCTTTTTCTCTTCCCCTTTTCCCCAAAGAAAATCTCGTTGAATACTCCTGATTTGTTGCATAACTCCTTTAGGAGCAGGAAGAGCTGAAAACATGAAAATGGGTATAGTTTGCAGGACAACCTTTGTAAGCACAAGACGCCTCGCCAAATTCAAAGACCTGCAGGTCCATTTCCTGACTTTGTCCTGAAGTTTATTAGTTACCAGCTCCCACACTCCCTTGCTCAGAGCTTTGTCAGTAAGAGGCATTCTAAGGTACTTGGAAGGTAACTAATCCCTTTGAAACCCAAGAATTCTAGTGAGGTTCCTCTGAATAGCAATGTCAATGTTAAAAAAGAACACCTTTGATTTGTCAAGGCTTACCTCTGTACCAGCAACCAATGCAAAATCGTTCAGGATTTGTTTGAAAGCTCTGGCTTCCTTGACTATAGGAATGCCTTGCAGCATTGTGTCATCAACAAATTGTTGATGAGTAGAAGCAGCACCATTCGGAGTAAGTTTCAGACCTTGGATTTTTCCTTGAGAATTTGCCAGTTTGATCGCTCTGCCTAGCCCTTCCATCATGAGAACAAAGAGGAAGGGGGAGAGCGGATCCCCTTGTCTGAGACCCCTAGAAGGCATAAAGGTTCTAGAGGAGAGCCGTTCAACAGAATGGAGAAGTTGACCGTGGATACAAGGGCCATAACCCATCTTATCTAGATGTGGTTGAAGCCATAAGCTCTTAGCATTGCCTTGATGTAAGACCAACTTAGCTTATCATATGCTTTCGCTAGGTCAAGCTGCATGATCATACCAACTTGCTTATTGCTCTTAAGAGAGTGTACCACCTCTTGAGCTTGTATGATGTTGTTGAGAATTTGTCTTCCTTCCACAAATCCAGTTTGCTCCTCTGAGACGAGAGCAGGAAGAAGAGGCTTGAGTCTGTTAGCAATCACTTTGGAAATAATTTTGTACACAACATTACATAAGGCTATGGGTCTGAATCTGTCCGATGTCATAGCTTTTTCCTGCTTTGGAATCAAAGCTATGAAAGAGGCATTAAGACTTTCAAAACAATATTGGATCTTCTAGAGTCTTCCACAACATCAAGGATATCTTGTTTGACTGTTTTCCAGCAAGCTTTGAAGAAGTCCACATTGAAGCCATCAAGGCCAAGAGCTTTCCCATTTTGCATCTCATTGATAACTTCACTAACCTCCTCTTCAGACACTGGCCTATTAAGGTTGTGGTTGTCTTCCCTGGTTACAAGCTTAGGAATGAACTTGGTGAATTTGTTAATGAACCGAGATCTGTCAACGAGAGGCTCCTCTGCTATGCTAAGGAAGTGTTGAACTAGGACAGATTCCATTTCTTTGTGATTCCAGTTTTGAAATTTTGTTATGAGATTTGTGATCCAAGGTTGATCTATGAAAAAACTTTGTGTTTCTTTCTCCTTCTCTAATCCACTGCACCCTCGATTTCTGTCTTCAGAAAATCTCCTCTTGCATGCACCGGTCGTCCCATTCATTCTGAAGAGAGTCCACCTGAATTTTTCATTCCTCGGTAAAACCATCTAAGATGATGATTTGATTAATCTCCTGGAGTTTCTGCTCAACTTCTCTTTTGGATTTAAAAATATTAACAAACTCTTTTTTGTTCCAATCTTTAAGCCTAGATTTGATGTGTTTAAGTCTCTGTTGCAACATGAACATTTTAGTGCCTTGAACGGGCATATCTTCCGCCCACCATTTGTTAATATTGCTGGTGAAGTCAGGGTGAGAGAGCCAGACATTTTCAAACCTAAAAGGTCTGTTCCTCGGTGTATCCATGAAAGTAGCTTCAAGCTGAACAGGCCAGTGGTTCGAGCCTCCGAAGGGAAGGATTAACGCTGACATATCAAGGCCTTTGAGAAAGAAGTCCTTTGAGATTATGAATCTATCTAGTTTAGAGGCGACTTGAGAAGCTCCTCCCCTCTTATTATTCCAGGTAAAAGTGCCATTTACTGTTTCGGTGTCCACTAGCCCCATGTTATTCATGAAGTTCTGGAAGGCAATGGAGTCTCTGCCTAGTTTTTTGGTACCGCCTTTTTTCTCTGTAAGAGATCTGATCATATTGAAATCCCCAGCCAAAATCCAGGGCATATCAGGATATCTCTCTCTCAGCTTCTCAAGGGAGGTGAGAAGCTTAAGTTTGTCTTCTAGTTTTTGAGGACCGTAGACGTTAGTGATTATGTAGATCTCCTTATCACCCAAAGGTTGAAACACCAGCGATAGATAGTTCCTAGAAGCTTCAGCATCCAAGATTCCAAGTTTTTGAGGATCCCATAGAGTAAGAATCCCACCCGCCGAGTTATCCGCTTTAAACTCTAGATACTCATACTTGATTAACCATTTGCTGTGTATCTCTCTGATCTTGTCCATCGAACATTTTGTTTCCTAAATAAAAACCATATCTGATTTTTCTTCTTTCATGCTACTGCTAAGAGTTCTTTGTTTCCTTTTACTTCCTAGACCCCTAATGTTCCAGGTTGTAAGCTTCATTAAGAAAGGTTTGTAAAGGAGTAACTGGATCCCTCATCTTACCTGATTTAATCATAAGTTTCCCACATTCGGTCAACAACTCATTCTGTGTTTTTCTTCCTCTTTTCCGACTCGGTTTCTTGAAAGAATGCATCGGTGCATCCTCCATCGTTTTCACTCCCATATTCTCCTGGCTATCCTGGTTTCTTTTGACTCCAAAACACTTCGTATGTGATCTCCAAAGGAGGAGCTATTGAACCCTGTCAAACTCCTCTTTTGGTAGAGGGATTCCCCCTTTGGTGATTCCCTGCTCCAGAAACTTTTCTAGATCTAAATTCTCCCTCTCTAGAATCTCTTGTAGTTCATGGTCTTCCATTCCAACCTCACTTGGGGTCATCTTGTGGTCCCTATTGAGCTCCATAATGCTCGGCATATCATCCTTTTGTTTGCTGTTTTCTGGTATATCCTTCATATTAGTATCCCTTTCCTTCTCCGATTCCTGGTTTGTCCCGTTGTTTTCGACTTCTTCTTCTAAGATCTTGAAACTATTGTGACTCGGTTGTCCGTCTTCATTAATTTTCTTTTGGTACTGCTTGCTTCCTTTCCCTTTGCCCCCAAACTTAGTAAAACCTTCGGGATCCTTGCCTGTAGTGGCTTTCGTATTTCTCTCCAGCTTGTTCAATGGGCAGTCCCTGTATAGGTGCCCGTGTTCATGGCACTAACGACACCTAAATGGGACGTGTTCATAGTCCATCGCCTGCACCCATTCCTCTTCATACACTTCTAAAATGATTGCATCCGTAAGTGCCCCAGATAAGTCCATTTCCACACATATCCGGGCGAAAGAAGTGTATTTTCCTCTTAGAGTAGCATCTGAGATCTTTATAAAATGACCTAGCTTGTTGCTGATAGCCTCTAGAGACTCCGGCAGCCAATAAGCTAAAGGGAGGGAATAAAGTCTTATCCATATCAGCACCGAGGTGAAAGTTTCTTGTTCTGGGACAAAGTTCATTACCCATGGTCTCATATAAAGGCTTGCAGAAGCGTAAAAATAGGGTCCTCCCTCGAACACTCTGTCTTTATCCTCTAAGCTTGTGAACACCACCGTGAAAAAGCCCTTGGACCCAAGGTGAAGGTCAATTTCCCCCTTTGGTTTCCAATGGTTCCTTATCCATGCTTGCAAAGCCTTCTCCGTTGGCCAAATCCCCATAAATTTACAAATAACAACATATTCCGACATGTGGTCTCTATGTACCTGCAACGCTGGGTCATTTAAAATGACTTGATGAATAGTGGTCGACTGGGGTTTACAAACCCCTGATGTACTCATAGGAGCAACTTTCAGACTGCTAACCTCTGTCCTCTTCTCCTTACTAGCTTCCTCATGATTCTCTTCCTGTCCTTGAGGTATGATAGTTTCCGATTTTTCTATATTCTTAGCCTCTGTTCCCACTTCTGTTGGTTTCTTGAAGCGATGCGATCAAACTCCCTTGCTTTTGTCTGCAACCACTTGATTGTAGGAGGGAGATGATCTCCCTCCTCCATGCCCCGCCATGGTGACCAACGACAAAACCCTAAAGCAAAACCTTGATATGCTTCAGTCTCTCTAAATGATAACTGTTATTCGGCTTAGGATTTTATTTTATTTTAGCTAGAAAAATTAATTAATTGACACAAGAGGGGATTAATTATTTTCCCACCCTCAAATATTTTAGCCATGGTGTCTAAGTATGAGGGACCATGCACTAAAATATTTTTTACATCAAGATATTACAAATTCAACCCTCAAAGGGGGAATACACTTTTACATAGAGACTCAAAATAATTATCCAATTTCGCGACACAGTCTGATCTGGTAGACCAAGTGATCTTTAATAATTTTTTTTAGCCAAATAACTTAAATTATTCCCAAACCACTTTAATAAAGACTCAATATAACACTAGGACTCACCTAAGACCTTGTCAATGAATTCCACTTTAGCTTTGGGGTTTAAATTGGAGGAAAAACTTTGTCGATTATCCATGTTTAGAAACACACATAATGCGCTAGGGTTAAAAAACCTCCTAAGATGAAACTCGTCACCAAAATCAAAAGCTTACCTAGGTGTTGTTACATAATTTAACGGTCATACTAGCATCATTTACATTACAATTTACAGAAATTGGGTTTACAATGGCGTAACATGTGGCTGGCTGATGATTTGGAGCCTTGAAAAATTTTGTACATTGCTTTCTTGGGCTTGTGACAAAATGAGTGCAACAATAAGCAATGCATATTCATAATGACACACCCTTGCTTTTCCACGCTGAAAATTGTGAAATGTCAATACATTGTATTACCATTTGAATTTTAACCAGGAAAAGCCTTACAACCCTTACTTTTCCAAGCTGAATATTGTGAAATGTCAATACAGTGTGTTACCATTTGAATTTTAACCAGAAAAAAACCTTATTTAGTTTCTTCTTCGCTGAAAATGATCATTTTCAGTCATTGTAAACATTAAGATGTCAGGACATATTTTCTTTACAATCTTTATTGGGACTTATTGAAAGTTTAATATTTGTCAAATTTTCAGGATAAAATATACTTGAAACTACACTAAAACTGTGAAGTAGTCCAATTTATAATCTAATAGAATTTGCCATCCACTAATCTTAACATACCCTGTTTATTCATGAGGTTGTTTGTTGCAGGTGAATCCCAGTGCAAATGTCTCAGACTGGATGCTTGGTCTAGCTGCCATGGTGATTGTGGCAAACATTGTCACGATTGTTACTTTAGGGGTAAGAATTCTGACTTTTTCTTGAATGTGCTAAAGTGATCAGAAATATAGCAATGAATGTAAAGGTAGCACATGCAACATCTGATTTCTTTTTTATTGGAGTAGAAAATATCTTGTCTTTGAGGAATTCTATCCTGCACTTTCATAAGGGATATTAATATGATGCGTACCCACTGTTTGTCTCCTAGGATATTAAAATGTAATGTAGGTGAACCTCAAAGTGCAACACAAATACAGCATTATAAAGAGATCTGGAAAGTATATACTAAAAGAAATGGACCGTAAAATCTGAAATAATCTCATCAAAATGTCGAAAAGTTAAAGAAAATTTGAAGCTAGAGGCCAATACTGTCATAAAAGAGATTAAATTCAAACTTATAGGCTCACCTCATAGTGGTATTCATGTAGAGCTAATGAAAAATGAAAAATATAAAAATGTAATAGCTTTCAGCAAAATCATGACTATACTGTTAGTATAGTTCAAACCAATGTTGCACAAAGCGGGGACGAAGCAGGTGCATTTTTGAGAAGTGAAGTGTTGGAAGCATCATTTTCCAAAAATCCTAGGAAGCAAAGTGTCTATATATATATTGTGTTTGTATTCAAAAAATACATCCAGAATGCCAAATTAGTTGCAAATAACATGAAAGCATGCATATTTATATATAAATCGAGATAGAAATGACTTCCATAGTACATTAATGATTAATTATTCGAGCATCAACCATCTAGAATTTAGATTCTATCAATTACAAACAAGCATACAAATTAAGTCATATAATAGAAAGTAGACTATTAACATATGGAATGAAATAGGTTATCTAGCAATTGTCAACAGTAACATGATCAAATAGTTATGTTTGCTGGAAATATTAAGATGGGGGTGGATTAATGTTTCCCTTATTTTTCACAATTGGTTAGTTTATCCTTTTAAACATTCAAAGCAATAAAAGAAACAAGAAACATGATCACATCAATACAGAGGATATGTTTCTCAACAAGCTTTGGTTATGTCTGATTTACATACAAATTTACCAGTTGAACTAGAAGGAAGTACAAGACTCCCCAAGGGGTTTTACTCAATGTGGAAAAAGTCGAAGTCGGGATTAAATCGGCAAGGGTCCAAAAGTTGAAAAAGTCGTTAAAGTCGGGAGTTTTTCGAAAAAGTCGGCAAAATTAAACGGCCAGCCAAAAAAATAAAAAAATCGGGATTTAATCGGCCAGACAAAAAAATAAAAAAATCGGGATTTAATCGGGATTTATTCCCGACTTTTTCCACACTGCATTGATACTTATGTAATTGTGAGACATGTTACATGGTGAGAGCTTTTACTAGCAAGGAAGGAAGGAAGCAAATGCTCCCTGAATAAGTTTGGGCTCCTACCAGGGATAATGGCCCAACTACAATCTACTCCTCATCAAGTTGTAGCCTCTACTGCAGCACTCCACTGCCACTCCTACTACTGCACTACCATTGCCCACTTCTGCTGCCTCTGTTGCCACTGCTATCACTCCTCTGCCACTCCTCCTGCACTTTACTACTTCCACTCTTACTGCTCTCACTTTCTACGGCTCTACCTGCTGCCACAACTATTGGTCTTCAACTCAACACTTTGTTGTACATTGACTCAGTGATTCAGCCTCAACACTCTACTCAAATGGCCACGTTGTCATTGTCATAATATCACTGCCATGCATCACACTATTTGTTGAATTTCCATGATCTTGGGTCTAGGATAGAATCTTAAATTCTTTGACTCTACCAAATCAAGAATCTCAACAGAACTACTTTGCACAGCAGAATATAAACAACAGTAAATCACACATGCACAAAATATAGACAATTTTTTACAATTTTCAACCCAACTTCGTTATATTAAACAACATATAATACAACAGTCTAGGGCTCCTGTACCAGGGATAATGGCCCTCATACATCCACTAGTACAAGATACAAAACTGAGACTTGGTGTTAGTCCATCGACAACCACACTGGTCGGTTCGAAACGCGTCGACAAATGATTACCTATGTGATTTCGCCGAAAATCCTCTAACCAATTTGTCCTCAACAAGATACTCTAACCATTTGGCTGATGTAGTCTACTCTCTCAACTCTCCTCGGTCGTACCCTGTACCTGCCCAGTCTTTTGGCTCCCGATCTGTAGCTCTTGCGTCTATCAATGTTCCATTTCCATCTGGTCACTGAATCTTAGCTGTCAATCTGCTCTCTAGTTGTGCCATAGTCCATCAAGGCCACAACACATCAAGACTCTTGTCGAGTTGTTCACAGTGCCACTTGTGAACAACTCTCAATCTGCCCACTGCTGCTCCTCAGCTACTTAGGGACTTCAACTCACTATGGCCTTCCTGCGCTGCTCTGATGAAGACCAATATAGGGCACAGAGGGCTGCCATCTATCACTGCAACATGTCCATCTCCCACAATGAACACGGGCTAGGAGGACTGCCCATCATCCGCTGTAGAAGTCCTCCACACACAAGTTTCGGGCTTCACAAATTGCTCCTAGTTGATCAGAGCCTTGAGCTCAACAACTGCCACTCTAGCAACCACTTCTGTCCATCAAAGTGTTGCACACCAGGCTCCAACTTGGACACTATCACGCCGTCTTCCAGCAGACCATAAGTGCCCAATCCACGTTCACACTTGGTCCACTCTCATGCTGCCCTCCAACAATCCACGAGTGACCAAGTCCACGCTGTAGCATCTGCACCTAGTTAGGGCATCCTCACACCTAGGAGACCCTTACACACGACTGCCCACAAGCTTTTCCAACTCTGCCCTTTGCTCTGTACTCTAGCAACCACTTCTGTCCATCAAAGTGTTGCACACCAGGCTCCAACTTGGACACTATCACGCCGTCTTCCAGCAGACCATAAGTGCCCAATCCACGTTCACACTTGGTCCACTCTCATGCTGCCCTCCAACAATCCACGAGTGACCAAGTCCACGCTGTAGCATCTGCACCTAGTTAGGGCATCCTCACACCTAGGAGACCCTTACACATGACTGCCCACAAGCTTTTCCAACTCTGCCCTTTGCTCTGCAATAGAGGAGCTATTGCACAAATCTAGGCTCCAAACTTCACTGTGAAACTGCCCATTGGTTAGGGCTTCTAACATGCCACGTCAGCCCTACCTCCTTGGCTTCCATAGGCTGCAACAACTCTGTCCACACTAGGACACCTACATCACTCCATAGCAGGATCTACTCCTAGTTTGAGTTCCTTCATGCCCAAGGCAACTCCAACAAATGGCTCCCAACACACTGCAATGTAGACTGATCCTACTAGGATGTGGACACCTACATCACTCCATAGCAGGATCTACTCCTAGTTTGAGTTCCTTCATGCCCAAGGCAACTCCAACAAATGGCTCCCAACAAACTGCAATGTAGACTGATCCTAAACTAGGATCCAACGCACAACTCCAGCTCACTGTTTGAGCTGCTCTTGACTGTTGCAATCCTGGGTCTGGTTAGGGCACAATACACAGTCTTAACAACCCTCATACAAACCATGCAACAGTCCTTCTCTTGCTGCGGATTCCCCTCTTCTTCAAGCTTGCTGCCTACGCTGCCTGTCCCATTATTCCAGCACCTAAGAACAAGCCTTACAACCCTCTGTCTTGCTCAGAACAGGCCTGCAATAGCTCGAGGACTTGCAGCTTACCCTAGACAAGGATCTCCACCCTCAAACAACCCAGAAGTTACCCCTGGAGTTGTGACTGCCTTTGTATGAGGCTCTCCTTCTATCCGCTGGTTCATAAGACTTCTTCCAACCCACTTTTCTGCCTTACGTCCCTTACATCAAGCAGAGACTAGGCTTTGGCCTTCCCCAAGACTGTTATACAGGTCTGCGAACTTGTTTCATGATATCTGCCCATACAAAAGTCTTCCAAAACAACCCCAATACAACCTTATCTCACCCAGACCTCTTGCAAGGTAAACACACATCCAAAACAGTCATGAAGAGGCTCAAAACAAGGCCTTCTCCTCCTTCACTCGGCTGCTCCTACCTGTGGTCAAACGAAGATCTAAACCTCCTCAATCGAGCTCCTTTTCAGTTCTTCAAGTCATGCGTTGCACTCAAAGGATGATCAAAAGAACTCCACAACACCTCCTATATATACACATAAAGGAGGGCTTGTTCCAATGTCACAATAGGGCTTGAACAACTACCAAAAGCCTAAATAACCTTAGGCTGACCTTGACACCTCATGTGCAAAACCCAATCATAACTTCAAAAATTCATATCTCCATTTCTACAACTCAGAATAGGATGATTCTTGTTGCGTTAGAATCGTCTTGCTGAGAGCTATCATCTTCATCCATCACATGTCAAAATGTGCTCATGTTTTTGGCCCAAATCCCGTTGGGTGCAAAACCCCAAGTTTGGGTTCCAAACCCACAAGCCTACTTGTGGCTCTTTTCCCTCCAATCCCCGAACCCTAGGGCTTGGAGTACCTCTCAAGCTACACAAAAAACAACACTGTCAAATAGAGATACTCAATACATAACGTTCACTGCCATCAATATTCCTTAAGGTCACTGTCATAGAAATGCTGCCATACATCAAAGTGTCTCCACCACAGTAAGATCTTTTTCATAGTCAAAGATCACAGACATAGTTAAGGGTCACTGTCATATCATGTTATCACTATCGTCAAGAGTCCTATAATTGTTATAGATGCACTGCCACAACATCACTGCTATACAACAAGGTCACTGCAATGTCAAGGCTGTCAAATCAACATATAGGTCACTGTTACATATCAGGAGCATTGTCATATTCATTGAGGTTACTGCCATCAAGGTAGCTGTCATATATGCTTGTACATCAAGATCATTGTTATAAACACGTCATACAATCTTACTCTTCACAAGTTTGTTGCGATGCCTCTGTCAAGTCATGTTGTATGACAAGTTTATTGTTAGAACAAGGTCACTATTGTGCAACAAGATTACTGTCATAACATAAGGTCACTTTCTCAATCATCATACATCAACATACTCTCAGATTCAGTTTATCTTCTTCAGCTCTTCTGGCTAGTAATTCTCAGACCAACATGCTTTGGCTTCTGTCTTTTGCAATGTCAGCGTATACAAGGCTTATGGCATCCATATACTTGAACTATCAAACATTCTGCTGTAAATCCTAAATTGCTTAGTTATATGCTCTACCATCCTGTAGACACAGTCAGCCATAAAGGGAATACAGGTATATCCTCCGCTACAACACTCTCATCTGGCAACAGTTACAAGTAAGAAGCTCTGTCTATTCTCCATCATCGTTTTTGCTGCTCAACACTCATGGTCTCATATGATCATACTTCTTCATCAACGACAACTTTACACCACGATCCATTTCTGTCATCCACATTGTCAAAACACTAGCCTTATTTCATGCGTGCTGGTGATAGATCCATGTCATCTAGATTTTGAGCCTTCAAAGCTTATGCTCTATTATGTCATTGCTTCGATTTGGTTATAAGCTTCCATATCAGATTATATCAATCAATGAAAGTGTTGATTTGGGGTAGCATCGGATGTGCTCTAGCCACGAAATTTGGTGGAGAGGTTGGGGCTCATCAGATCTCCAATACCCAGAAAGGGTTTGGGCAGATTCTAAATAGATCAGGAGATATTAAAATAATTAATATTTTTAATGGAGTCCCTAAGTCTAAACTCAGGGAAAATAAAATATTAATGTGTATT